>VZRN01004400.1:559248-596155 GCA_013397935.1 Dasyornis broadbenti
TTTTTAGTCTTTTTTTCAGAGGTTGTGCTTTCTAGGTCTGAAGTAATTCTGTTGTTTTTCTGGCATCTTTCTAGCACATCTGTGTCTTTAAGAAACTATCCCCTAAACTGAACAGCCTTCTTGGGCTGCAGCTCTTTAGTAGTAGAGTAAAAGGATTATTTCACACATTCTATTTAGGTGTCCTGGAATAAACTTAGAAAAATATGCTTTGCCTAAAATATCCTTTAGCTTCGTAGTACTAAAGCCAGTAAAGAGCACAGAGAAAAACGTCTGCGTGAATTGTGGGAGTGTTTGTGGTCCAAAATTGATGAAATGTATTTTATATGCAGATGCAAGCAGAGTTCTTTCTGTGATTGATAGCTCAAACTACGTTCCTAGCTTGAGATGACATTTGAATTTCATTGCTGGTGATGGTTTTGCGGTTTTTTCCAAAAAGGAAAGGGCTTATTTTTCTGTTACTGCCAGTTTTCTAAGTTAAATTTCTTCTTTCATTGGCTGTGTTTCATAATGAAAGAAGATAAAGGAAAAAGTTTCTTTTTGTTATGAAATAACCTGTAACATCTAACTGCTCAACAAGTAAATATGAAACTGGGACTACAAACTGTTCAGTGAACAAGGTTTTTTTCTGTTTTCTAAAGGATAAAGTTTGTATTCCCCCCCGAGTTTCTGACACTGTGAGTGCACAGGGCTGCTGAGTCCAGCAAGCGTCCCACGCAGTGGCCCTGTCCCTCTGCTGTGCTTTTAGGGTCCTGTCCTGTGTCACACAATGAGTCAATAAGAGCAGTAATTTAAAGCTTTTCATATTCATGAGGCTCCTTAACCTTTCCACCTTTGCTGTTCTACCTGCCTGCTCCAACAGCTGTTGTTGACAATGGAATAAAGTTTAACACCAGCTTTAACCTCCTCTTTTTAATTTTTTTTTTTTTTTTTTTTTTTTTTTTTATAAAATGCACTAGCCTAAACATATTTTATCCTTTATTTTCTATATTTATGTGGGGTCAGTTCTGGTCACTTAGAAATATTGACTTACTAATTGGTATTTGAATGTACTATGTGGAGATCTATATTAACATTTAGCCCCTAGCAGGAATATGTGGTTTAAAATGCTGAAAGCATTACAGAGACATGCAGTTTTAACCAACTTCTGTTCTTTATCATCACATTAGCATTATTGAACATGATGAAACTTTGCTTTGGATTGTATCCCAGTTTTGTAGCTTCCAGAAACTTAACATCTCTTCATCCAGTTTGAACTTTTATTGTCAATAAGAAATCTTTCAAGTATTGAATACCACATTTTCATAGCAAGAAAACCACTTTTTCTCTAGCTGTGGGTTAGATTCTGCTCTTTGCTCTTCATTTTCTTGGTTGAAAAGTACCAGACAAGCACGTGTAATACTTCCCCTTAACAATCTCCTCAGCAATTTTCTGATCAGGGCCTTGGAAGCTGGATATGATTTCTGGGAATGTGATAATCCTCAGTGCATTTCTTTTGCATTGGTTGATAAAATGTCTCCTTTAGCTCAGCAGAAATTTGAACACCAACAGAAGCCTTTAACATGGATGGTCACGCATCTGTTATCCCAAAGTAGGTGCAGGGCTGGAGAAAGTGTAGAGAATATCATGGTGGCTTTCCTAAATTATAGTGTGGATTATGTGATGTTATGTTGTGTAAACACCCCCTACACAAAACACTAAAAGGAGATTAGAAGAGTAAAAAGGATGCAGATCACAAAGCCTTTAATTCATACATATGTGCATATAGAGAGTGTGCAACAAGGTTGTAAATGATGCATTTTTCAATTTTTTCTTATAACTCCCAAATGAGACACTTAATAAAATTACCGTGCTACTAGACAGCGGAGTCTGATGGAATTTACAGTGAGGATTACAAATACATCTGGAGTTACTAGTGATAACAGCTTTGACAGAGAATATTAAACCTTCTGATTCCAGGACTTGAACTAAATCTCTTGCTCGCTCTGGCTCGTTCCTTGCTCTGGTGTGATGGAGATGTCGTGCTACACAGGCAGCTTCTCACAGCTTATTTGGAAGCACCAGTTGCTCTGGTGACCACTAAGAGCCAATGAGAAATTCTCCACTCACTCTGCTTTTCTTTGTTTGAGCTCTATACCTTAGTCCTTAAATGTAGGCTCCTTCAAACATACTGGATTTTAAAAATAACATCAAAAGAGTTTTCAGATATGTGCATTCAAAAATTTAGCAAAAATAAGCAGGTGAAGTTAAAACACCAAAACTCTCTCAGCTACTTTGCATTTTTCAATATTTGAAAGCAGAAGACACTTCTCCATTAACTCTTCAGTGAGAAACAGGTTTGGTAGCTATGAAAAGGCAGTGTAAAGAATCCATTCTTTTTCAGGTCATGATACATAGTGTGTACTGCTGAGCAGCAACTTGAAAAACCTATTTAAAAACTATGGGCTTACTACTGATATTAGTACCTTCCTGCAGTTTTCAAAATTTAATTTGTGGTTCTATTAACAAAAATATTTTCCAAACAACAGCAGAGGAAAATCCTCTTAAACACTGGATCTTGGATTTACTAATTTCATTATCGCACGACATGTTAAATGCAGAGGACAAAACATGTGGTGCCTTTCTAATGATAACAAGTAGCATTATATGCGTTTTGTTTTATTTTAATCATAGTTGTGTGGTTTCCAGCTGAAAGGGAGCAAATACCTACTGGGTGGTAGACTGAATAAGCTCCTGGTAAATAAGAGTCTATCTCTTTAAGAAGATAAGATAAAGAGCTAGGAATAGATGAAGAAGGGCTGGGATTTTGAGAGAGAAACCAGACATTTCCACTCACACAACTACTCAGGCAAATGTTTAAGATCCAAATGCATAAAACTCCCAGGCAGAATTAAGGAATGTGTCAAGGTGCCTGAAAAAGTCCAGATAAGCTGTGGCCCTGATTTAGCACACTACAAGAAAACGCATGAACTGTGGTGGTGATGCCTTCACACTGGGACCTTACTGTCAGCGTGTCCCAGGGGCTAGGCCATAATGCCACCACACGTCTTCTTATTCCTCGTAAAAAACAGTCAGAAATCCCATTTATTCCTCCTTCCCAGTCCAGGCATATTCTCTGCCATTTCATAGCAGCTGCCTTTCTCTGAAACAGCATTACTTTTTGAGCTTTCTAAGGTATAGTCACCCTTTGTAATGTCAGGTTAAAAACAGAGTGATTTTGGTGTAAAAGCTTTTTCCAAGCCTTCCCAGATGGACAAGCCTAGGGATGCTGCAGCTAGCAGACCAAGGTTTGAAGAGGAGAGCCTGGTTTTCCAAAAAGGGGCTGTAAATGAAATTTTTTTCCACTGAACGGTTGTTAGCCCTGGTCAGGGACATACAACAGCTACAGTGCTTGAAACCAAGGCTTTTATCATTCTATAACTTGAAGGTATTTTCCAGCAAGCTCAAGTACCCACCAACATATCGATGGTAAAAAGCCAGAATACAAACAAACCTCCCTATTTCTTCCTCCAAACAATAACTTTGTTGTGTAGGTCCCCAGAACAGCAATATTGCCATGTCCGTTTGCCAAGGTATTCCCATCTTGCCTTTTATACCGACAAAACTTCCCCTGCTTAATTAGCCCATGCTACATAAACCCACTGATAACCTTATATTGCTACATGAAGAGTGGACAGAGGAAAATTACAGACAAGAGTTTTAGCAGAAAATTAGTGTTCAGCTTCACTATGGAAATAAATGGAGGCTTGTACTGTGAAGCACGAAAGGGTTAAACACTTTGCATTAATGGTTTACATAGTTCAAAGTGAACAGATGGGTAGTGCTGGCTTCTATTTTAAGTAAGAAATATAAAGCCATATTCTGATATGATGTAAATCAGCCTAAATATGGAGTTAGCGAAATATGCATCATCTAAAAATCAGGTCTGAAAATGGGGTTTTTTCATACAGTATAAGCAAATACTTAGTCTAAGACATGAAGACCGAAAAGGTGAGTTCATCTTAGTTCGGAACTTTATTTAGTAGCCTATTCCTTTTAATCGTGTTACAGAAAGACATATGAAGTTTAACCATACCATTAATGCTAATTGGGTGTGCAGTGTTAGCACAGAAGCTTTATTGCTTTGTCTCCACTGGCAATTAATGCAAGCAATTTTGACATCTGAAAGATACTGTAATTTGAGCAATAAAAACCTTACTGCCAGTGCAATCCCATGATAAGTGAAGTGAGGTATCACTACAAGCCTAATTTTATTCAAGATTCTCATAGTTAAAAGAATGTCTAAAAATTTTCACAAGAAAGGCATTTAATGAGTCCTTTACTGATACTGATCCCACAAAACTCATCATAACGTCAAAGCTATCATTAGACACAAAAATGTCTGCATGCACAGAGCATCTGCTCAGCTGACACAAATCTGCTCATTGTCTCTCTGTTTCAGAGCAAGCAGAAGGGAGAATGAGATTTCCTGAATCTCTGATTCAATTAAAAGCTTCAGGAGCCTTAAAAGGTGCTTTCTCCCTTCCCTGGTTCTATCTTTTATTTCCTTTGACAGAGTGCAGAAGAGAGTTTATACTGCAACAAAAAAAAAAAAAAAAAAAACAGCCTTCAATTTCAGGGGCCAGGAAACTGCCAGGTAGATCCTCAGCATTTTGTTGGTTCCATATTTCATTCTTTAGACACATGAACATACACAGTAAACACAAATTTGTGCAAGTGGATTGGAAGGATGATTGCTTAGTGATGCGTTTAAATTGTCAAGACAGAAGAGCTTGTAGCTCACCTAGAAAATGGATGGGAGCTACTGACAAGAATTAGGCTAGGCTTCAATATAAATTCAGCCCTCCAGCTTCTAGGGTGTTCAAAATTAGTGAGTTTCAGATTAACATTTAGATAATCAGAAAAGCAAAGCAGGAAAGCATTTTAGAGAGCACATTTACAAGCATATTTAGCATTTGAAAGCATATTTAGAGAGTACAACTAAACTTTGCAAAAAAAAAAAAAAAAGAACAAATAAAAACCCGGAAAATTTATGACCAATGCTTGCTTGTCTAGTGAGCAATTTCTCTGTCATTTTGTAACACTGCTACCAGAACATGAGGTTCTAGCCATTAGCCATTCATAGATTAGCAGCTGAAGAGAGCTCTTGGACTTTTCAATGTGAGGTAGCAAAGCAGAAATAATAAAAAATCAAAGTGTATTGCCACTGCCAAAATGAATCCATTATCTTGTCATATTTATCCTTTTAATGGGGTACACTGAGCAGGTCATGCTGTGAGAGTAAGGAACTACATGTTGAAGACACCAATTTATAGTCCAGTGGTTTTCATCGAATGTTTCAATTTCTAAAATGTGATAACCAGAAAACATAAGGAGAGCCATACTTGAGGCAATTTTCTGTGATGTTGTGTGCTTTGAGACTATTCTGCTGCACCTCCATTATGAACAGGGTCCCTGAGCCCATTAGTCTCTGTATTTCCATAGGATAATTGTCACATTCCAGTTGTCTAAATCAGTTTTTTAAGCATCTTTCTTTGATTGATTCTAAGTATCAGTGGGTAACGCACCTTTCCTGGTGCATAGATTTGTTCTATGCAGTAGCCAACTCCCTGGTCTAGGGGGAAAACAGACACATGGCTAAGTGCTTTGTTGGATGGGGGCCATAAGTGAGAGAACAAAAAAAATGGTGTTCTGTTTCCCTCTTTGGTGAGAATCCTACATAGCACAGGCAATGCTTTTCAAAAATGGATATCTCAGCCCTGTAGTGGATGAGAAAATGTTATCTATTTGCAAAAATATATATATATATAGACGTATACAGTGTTGCAAGAATAGAAGTGGAGACAGTAATACACAATATTAAAAAAATAAAGCCTAACAAGTCAATGAGGGCTAAAAGTGTAATTGTTGAGAAAACCCAACACGGTGTTTGTGTTCCATGTGACACAAAAGATTTGCTAAATGGATTCAGTATTTGACTAGTGGGTGTGGAAAAACATCATGGTCTGAAGTTACTAATGTAGCCTAACTTCAGATTGCACTGAAAATAGATTTGACAGTGAGGGCTGTGGGAACAAAGGGATTAATTTATATCTGGTTTCACACCCATGCAGATCTACTGGCTCTGTTGATGTAACTCGCTTATGCTGCCATAATCAGGCTCTGAGGCTTGAAAATACAATGAATTCATATTTCAGGAGTAGATCCAGATGTATTTTTCAAAGACCCAAAACTGGGAGCTATTTTTCTCAGAACAGAGATGCGTTTATGCTGCAGAATGCCAGACAGCACACAGCAGTGGCTTTCAACCTGTGGGCAAAGGAATCCGCATAGCACAACTGAGAAAAGCCTACTGTTAGTAGAGTAAATTTGCTCTCAGGGGGCTGGGAGTGCATCTCTGTTGGAAAATTTTAGGACTTTACAAGTCAGGAAAGACTGAAAACTGCTGGCTCAGAGTCAATCGGTTAGCTTAGAAACCAGAGGCAATCTACCTCTACCTGACTACATAGAGCTTTGTTTCGTGCAATGTCTTTCAGGAAAACAAAGAATATTGACAGAAACTGGATTATTTGAAAATAGCCCATAAGGAAAACCAATTCCGTATGAGATACTTTAAAAAAAAAAATAAAGCAGAACTAAAGAGGAATTTGTGCTTCTTAGTGTTAGAGGAATCACATCTCCAATGTATAAAAATTGTCACGGTTTCTTTGAGTTTTTAATGAAGCCGTGGTAATTACCATGTGGAGAGAATTTTCCTACTTTTCTTTTTCAGAACAATGCTCAGATTTCCCACGGCTCTGAAATTTCAATCTTTTCCCTCCCTAAATAATTCCGTAATTTCTTTTTCTTGTTTCAACTGCGGGTTAGTTATTATTTATTGGCTCCTTTCTGGAGCCAAGGCTGGCTGAGCAAGTGCACAGCGAATTTGAAAACAAGGCAGAAAAAGGAAGTTATGGAGGAAGGCAGTAACTTTCCCCAATATTTCCAAAAAGTTTTATGTTAGAGGTGGGGTTAGCAGCAAATCCTTGTGCTCCAGGTGAGTCAGAGCCTAAGGAGACATGCAAGGAAACAGGAAAGGCTGGCTTTCCTTAGACCACAAGAATTTTGCAGTACCAGAAACCTGCTGTGCTTCACAATGGGACAATGGGAATTTCAGCCTAAGATGAATCCCCCTGAGCCGTGGCTCCATGCGTATCTTGGAGATATGGCAACCACCTTCTTTTTGTTTGGAACCTTACATGCCTTTATCCTGGCATTTATGGAAAACAAGCTTTATTGTGAAGGCCAGAAAATATCCCAAACTAATTCCCTCCAAAAATCTCGAATTTAAGGGGAAAAAAAACCCCTTTGGTCTGTAGACTTTAGCAAATCTCTTAACCACTGAAAATCAACTCACTGATCTTTTTTCTCCTATCTAGCTTCCTATTTGGGCCTCCCATACCTTCTTTTTCTGCATTTTCCTTCTGCATCTGCTACCCCACCCTGACTTTGCCCCAGAAACCTCTGAGAATATGTTTCCAGTGGTCCCAACAAACAGGTACCTGCATGGCGGCTGTGGGTGGCTTTGTCATGGATTGCAGTGACACATTCAGACCTCTGGCCACTCGTTGGAGCTGCTATGAAGAATGTGAAAGAGCCAAACTGCAGCCAAAGCAGGAGTCCGAACAAAACGCTGAGACCTCATTGCACACTTCTCACGAGGGCCCATGCCAAGCATTCGGGTCATCAGGGAGTTAGGTGTGAAATAAGTGTGCGAGGGAGAAGATCTTGCTGTTTTAGATGACTTGTGTTTGGGAATGCAAGTGGGAAAATGTTGCTTTCATTTTGTTCAGTTTCAATAATAGGTGGTTGAAGGTGGAAATACATGAGCTTGGGGAACGTAAACGAACACGGAAATGTTTGCAGAAGTGCGGTGAACCTGCATTGAGCTATCCGTCACAGCAGCAACCTCCCAAAACTTCCTTGGTCTTGCCTGATTAAATTGAAATTTTACACTGTGAGGAAGAGTAAGGAAACTTTGTAATTTAGTGCCAAAAATTATGGAAAATAGAAAAAGTCTAAATTGAATTTTTTATAAGTTATCAGAAATGGTCATTTTCAGAATTCTAAAAGAGAGGAAGATTACAGAGGGAAATAAGCTCAGTTATATGTTCTTTCTGGGATTCTCTTTTCAAAATGTTATTGTTCCTGAAAGGAATTTCATTTTTTAGCAAATAAAATATAGAAAAATTGAGTCTTGAACATGCATGCTCTAGACTTGCTTATTTGCCATGATTTTTAGAATGGTCAGCTTGTGGGAGATGGTCACTGGGAAACATAGTAGGAAATGTTGTTTTCTTTTTCATTATTGCTGGGTTTTTGTGGTTGTAGAGGGCTTATTTTTCTTTATACAGTTTGTCTGGATGGATTGAATTCTCTGGGACTCTCTATATTCTGCCCTCCAGGAGGCTATTGTAGACCATGAACATGGACTGAGGCCATGCAGCAGCTGGGGTAGCTGGGTTGGATTGAGATTTGTGGGGTGTTGGGTGTGTTTTTCTGGGGGCAGCTATGCAAAAAATAAAAATATTTCACGTGGTTAGAAAATATGGTAAAATAATAGTCACAATTCAGAAACTGTATACCAGTAATTCTTTATTTCTGTAAACACTTCCATTGGAATATTTACTAATGCCCTCAACTCACATTTGAATTCATACGAAAATTAATAGAAAATAATGCTGGAGTTGGACCATAAGCAGGTCATCTGCTGGTCATCTTCCTGGGGAAGAGGCCTGTACTGACTTGCCATCAGCACTGAGCCCACTGAGGACACAGTTGCCACGGGGAAACACGTTTCTTATCCATGCTGTCCACATTCTGTGGATTAACAAGAGATTTCATGCTCAGCAGTTGTCAAGACACGTTTTATAGGTATGAAAGTCACTGTGTTAAACTTCTTACAGTTTTGCACTGCTTCGCTGCAGGACATGCTTAATTAATACACCAGAGGGTGGTTTATTCTTTGCAAAATATGAGCCCATCAGCGTCACTGAAAGCTCTGACATTGTGGAGATGTGAGTCACATCCGTGAAAGCTGCCTGAGGCTGCATTTAACCTTGTGCACTGAAGCTGAAAAGTAATTAATAAATACTCTCAAGTGTTATGTTTTTCCCTCCCACCAACTCAACATCTTAATTACAAGGGAATAGGTACAGAGAAAGCTGCTCTGTTTGTAGTTGTCCTGCCCTTTGCAAATTTTCTTACCAAAAAATGCTTGTAGCCTCAGACTAAGATACCTTTAGTGATATCACCAAAGTAATCTCAGACCTTATTTACGTAGGAATGCTATTCTTCTTTAAATTATAAGCTTTGGATGGATCATTTTTAGTTCTTTATCCCATGCCAAGGATCGTGATCCCAAGTGGAGCCTTAGGCACTATGGTAAGAAAGACAATAATGGTAATGATAAAAAGAAACCTACTATATTTATATGATTTCTATCCAGACATCCTAAACTCAACATGTGTTTCTGTGCCTGTTCAAAGGAGACAACCCCAAGTGCTTTCAGGGATCCAAGTGATATTGACAACAGGGAGATATTTGATATAAGAATAGGCATGGAATTTCAATTTCAGTTTAGTCATTCCTATTGCAAGACAAATAAAATAATATTCAAAGTTTAAATAAAAACGGACAAGTTATAATCATGGGGCAAAAAGTAGATTTTAATGTGTCATGTACCTCCCCCATTTCAAGAGAAATGTTACTTGTAGGAACGTATAAACTTGTGAGTAATGAATCAGCAAAAGAGAATTTCTTTTTTTTAACTTGAAAATCACCACATTTCTGTGCTGTCTCAAGTATAAAAGTGAAAGAGAAAAGAAAGGAGTATAACCTGCAGGTAAGAGCTCTAATTGCAAGAGCTAAATGCAAACTTTCAATCAAAAAGCTCTGCTTTTTCATTAGGCAAAGGTGCTTCAAAAACCTTTTTTTAATAATGTACTTTCTTAGAGTATCGTGGATTTTTTCCTTGGAAAAATCTCTTCTGGAATTTATATAAAAAAGAGGCTGTTGAAAGGCTGTATTCTACTGCTGAAATATTGTGGGGGTAGAAAGTAACTGAAATATAGTTTTTTATTTCAAATTAACAATCACCGTTTCTGATACTGAAATCTACCATCTGCATCAAGCATTTTCTATTTCCTAATGCTAGAGTCTGATACTTGGGACACTCACATTTTCTTTCTAGGGTCTCTATCTCATATCTCCAAATACGAAACCTCACCATTTGCTTGAAAGAGCTGAGGCAGGTTGTTCAAACCTTTGAAGTGAGGTGCCTGTAACCCTTCACAGATGGTGTGGTGGCTTCATCCTGATTCTTTACTGATATTAGATTGCTGAAGTGAGATGCTATTACTCCCCAGTGTTCAAATATGAAGGAGATGTTTTGACAAACAATTTCATCACCGTAAGGAGAGATTGTAGGAGATGTTGATATTAAATAGCAGCTATCATTAATAGCCATAAAAATAAGGTAGACATTTTCAATATCTGTGTGCTGTGTAATATTAGGAAGAGTGTTTGCATTGTAATAATAAATGTAAAAATAGGTGCAAAATAGGAATGAAAAGGCTTCACAGTAAAACAGGAGTTGGAATGGAAGCCTGAAATTCAGAGGTGGGTGAGACCTTGGGAGAATCACAGATGGTTTCTGAAGATTTGCATTTTTCCACATCTTGGAATTCTCCTTCTGGAGAAACCCTACTATAGGATTTCATTCTTGTTGGGAAAAATGGAATGGATCAAAGGGTTGAGACTTTCCAGGAAAATAAAAAACAAGGTTTTTAATTATTAGACATGGCATAAATTCTAGGAAATTATTTTGGAAGAGGAAGGCCTGGACTCAAAACTCTGGAAAGGTATTCCATGAAGAAGAGTCTCATGCTTGACCCATGTGTGTATTCTTCCACAGGCACTTGGTGTTGCCCAGTTTTGCAGCTGAGACCATGGGGTGTTGACCTGGTTCTGTAGGTCTCTTCCTACGCTATTAGTGAAGAGGGAATTCAGCCCAATAAGTTCAGGGTGGTTATTCAATCCAATTAATTTAGTGCTCCACTGTTTGCACATCATGATTTACTACAGAGAGATTTAGACAGCAGAGGAGGTCTGAGAGTGCTGCAGTTGGACAAAGACACTGCACTGTTTGGAGAGGTCAGAGCTTGTGGGTGTAGATAAGCTCTAGGCTTGTTATCAGAGTAAGAAAAGGAATAGGAGAAGTCAATGAGAACGCAAGTAGTGAAGGCAAAGAAAGAGAATGGAACAGTGTACTCCTGCTAGGATTGGTTTCATGAATTCCTCTATAGATTTAATTCCATTATTAGGTCACAGTCATTGAAAACATCTAATTGTGAAACAGAGCCTGTTGGAAAGGAAGGACACCTGTATCAAAGAAAGCGTGGTCCAGATCTAAAACATAAGTTGCAGATACATAGTCTTCAGTCTATGCCATTGAACTGACAATGATTTTGCAAATTATTCTAGGTAAATGGGGTGTAAAACAATTATGTTGCCAACGTGAGGGGCAGGATTCTCTTGACTATGAAAGGAGTGGAGAGAACCAGCTCAAGTGTAGGTACTTACCATGTTGGTGTGTAAATTTGGTCAAATAATCCTGACCTTGATGTTTTGAAATAGCAGAGATGATGTGTGAGGTGTCCAGGTTCCTAAACTTGGACTTTTTATATGCGTGTTGTGGTTTTCATGCACTTAGGACTGACTTTGCTAACTTTTTCTCTGCCCCAGGCTGAGCTAGTGATCTCATGCAAAATAAAATCAGAGTTCTTTTTGTAATCACCTGAGGCCAAGAGCCGGATAAAGTGAAAAACACTTCACCTAGCCAAATATTGATAGGTTTTGCACTACAGCCACAGGATCTGACAGTGTTGATATGTTGATTTCAGTTCTCCTCTGCTGCATCTTCATCACTTGCTTTCCTCACGAGCTTAATTCAGATGTAATCTTGGAAACAGCCACATTTTACACTAGTGAATAAAGATGACATGGCGCCTTGTTTTTCCTCTTCCTGATTCCACCTTCCATTGATTTATTAAACCCCTGAGTTTTGATGACAAACTATGTTTAATCATTCTTCTCTGAAGGGGCCTTTATCATAAGCAGATCATCGTTGATGTTGATTCATGCCTTCTCTGAAGAGCAGCAATTGTGGATTGTCTTCTATTTGTATTTATATCTCCTCTCAGGCTATTCTGAAATAAACAGTACTCATGCCTAATTTTATTGACATGCTTTTCATGTGGTTTGGAGCTTGTTGGAGGTCCCCCCCTGCTTCCTTTCTGAATTGCTTTGTCATTTTCTGGATGGGTGTTTGTTGAGGTATGAGTCACGGAAATGGAGCAGTATTAAGGTATTCTTTAGTGCTTTCAAACAGATCACACTCAATAGAACAATAATGTATTATGCTGAGTATTGTTCCATAGGCTAATTACCTAATCAGATAATGTTGCGGGAGTAAACTTGTAGCAGACATTAATTATCCATGCATGGACTGGTAGCAGATGGCAGTATTTGCAGTGGAATATAAGTTGATGGTTCAGTGGATTAATTAAAGCTTACACAGCTTCATGCCCTCCACTCGATACATGATGTAATAACAACTGTGTGCTTTTTAAAATAGGAAAACAATATTTAGCTGTGGTTCTTTAACAGAATAGATTTTCCTGCAAGCAGAAATAGAGAATGAAAGGAATAGTCGATTGCCCAAAAATTACTTTAGTGGTCTCTATTTGCCTTAGGAGTGCCCAGAATGGATTTAAAATAATGAGTAATTATTGTAGCGTATATTAACAATTGTGGAAACAGGGACTAGGTATAGTTATGTGCTTTTCTTCCACACTGTTTGTCTGTAGAATCCTGCTCCATTTTGCTTTGTTTGTTGGTCAAATTAATCTCCATCACTTTCCCTTTGTGTCTTCCCCCTGAACTATACGAGAACACAGTGGTGCATCTTCTGTGCAGATTGGACATGCTTTGAATTATCTCAGCACAAAAATACCCCCCATGAACACAACTTTTGTCTGGCCTAAACTTCAGTAAAGGCTATTCCAGCTCAGATCTGAGCAAAGAACATGTGGCCAACTTCCACCAAGAGGTCATTCTCTGCTGGGGAGACACTGACCCATTATCCTGAATAATCTTTGGTGTGTTAAGTGAAAATACTGCTCAGCAGTGCTTCGTCTGCTCTGAAAACCATAGTTTTCCCCAGGGCTGGGCTGCAGTGCTTTGGAGCTTTGGGAGCCTTCTAGAGAGGTCAGCCAGAGCCCTCCCACGCCGTGCTGGTGAGGGAGAGCATTCACCAGTGCTACATGGACAGCTCAAGAAACATCAATGAGGAGTCCCAAGGGCTGTGAACCACATCTAGGCTTGTTTGGATAGCATGGCTCATCAGAAGCAAGCACTGAAGTGAAAAGGACTCAGACAAGAAATCCCTTATTTGTGCTTGCTGTGACAAATTGCTGAGGAGTGTGAGAGAGAGGCATGGCATCACATGATCTATTCATAAAGGAAGAAAAAGCAATAACTGCTGCGACACTAATGAGGTATAAAATATCTCACCTGACAGCCACTAACACATACAGGCCTTGATTTTTTTTTCTCTCGGCAATATGAGCTCAGCCTAGATTTTATTATCTCCTGCTGGCTGTAAACTTTATGGAAGAGACAGAACCAAGACTCTGTACTCCCTCTGTAAGTTATAAATAAGTTTAAAGATGCAACACTTAAGTTTATCGTCAGATTTTGAACTTTTGACAGTGAATATTTGATTTGGTAAGCAATAAACTCACAGTAGCTGGCACTTTTATGCACACATCTCAGCTTTTGTCACTCTTGCTTTTGCATAGATCACCTCTGGAGTCTCATATCTTGACTTTCTGCAAGCCTCAATCCTTCTTCCACAAATACCAGGGTAAATTAAAAATAATTTTACTGAGGGTTATAATACACTGCCATATAATGCTTGAAAGGACTGGATAATGTCAAAAAAATTATATCGTGTTTTTATTTCTATAATCGAAGTCAATAAAGACCAGTGCCTGGTCAGTAGTCAGTAGGAAAGTATTATTCCCCCCAGAGTCCAAAGGGATGATCACTTTCTTATTTAACAAACAAATTACTTTTTTCTTTTTTTTTTTTTTTTTTTTTCTCTGTGAAGTCGCTCTAGAAATGAAGACTGGATCTCCCTGAATAGCAGAAGGTATTTGAGTTTCCTGTCTGTCTTGCCACCTCAAATGATGTCAATGCATTTGGATTTCTGAACTTATTAACGGATTTTCCATTTCCAAACCACCTTCAATACAAAAAATAAAAAACCATCATTTAGGGAAGGTATTAACTAGATTTCTTCCTTTTTTCCAGTTCAACCAGGAAGGTTGGAAGCTGTCTGGTGACAAAGTGTATGGTTTTTTTCCCTTGATTTAGGTATGTGAAGAGACTCCATCCTGCATCTGTAGGTCAGTTTTGAGAAGTTCAATAGCTTGTCATGACTAAGGGCCAATGGAAAGCCTGAAACTTGAAAAAGGTACTTAAAGGACTGAAGTCTTGACAGTTCCATGTCTTTGGGCTGGATTGCTTGGAAAATATTCACAGTCCAAGAGAGCAGGAGGAATTGCCATTGTGTTCTGACTCATTGTTGCACCCATTTCTGGGCAAAACTCTCCAGCTGTGAGAGCACCAGCTTGATTAGTTGACTCTACTTTTATTCTTCCATTCTATGACACAGAGCTAGTCCTACAAAATCAATCCCAGCAAGACTTAGTGGCGCTTTCCTGCTGACTCCCTGGTGTTTCATGACTTCCTTGAGGCTAAGGCTTCCTGGTGTTGCTAAATCCAATGCTTGGTTTTAATTTTAAAATACCGTTTTTCAGAACTTCGTTCAATACATTTCTCATAGATTTGTCCAGTCACAAAATGCGTTTCCATAGTAATAAATAGAGCAATGTAATTGCCCGTGTACCCTGCCATAAATCCTTCAGGAGGAGATTTTTACAATGTGGATAGTATAAGGACTTGGACAACTTTACTGTTTCAAAGTAAACTTGCAGATTTCAGAGTGTCAGCCAAGAGATTTCCCACTGAGTTTCACTCAGCTGGAGATGTGAATATGTCTCTGAGATAACTCACATGACCTTTTTTTTACTGCTTTTGTGTTTATGTATCTATTGTTCCTCTTCCCTATGGCTGCACCAGTGGGACAAATACAATCAGACACTGGGCAGGACTTGCCAAATAAGAGCACAGGGCAGGCCAGGAGCAGCTCTTTGCCAGCTGGAAAGACAAGGTGGTGGTTATAGCTCAGGGAGGTGAGCTGGCTGTATCCTCCCTGAGCTCCTCCACATGTCCTCCAGTGGTGCATGTTCTCATTAAAGAGCTGAGGGATGAAGCCATGTTTCTTTGTAACAGGTAACCAGCTTGTTGTGAGTTTATGAACCAGAAACCAAAATGTTTATGAGTTTTCAACAAGTTTTCATTAAATATTAGAAAAGGCTGGGCAGAACCCTGAGAACTCTGGATTTGAGTTCATGCTGCTCAGCACAGCTTCCTTGTAAACTTCCCTTGCCATCACTCCTGTTTCAGACAGCCCTTTCTCTGTCCTGCTGCTATGGAGCTTTAACTGCGGGGAGTCCTCAGCCTCTCCGGGTGATTTATTGCAGTGCTTGCCCATAAGTAAAAGTAAGTTAGGGTTGTTTTTTTTCCCTGCCAATATCTAACATAAATCTTCTCTCTGCAACTGAATTAAAACCATTGGATTGACAGGCTGTTGTGCGGATTTGTGCCAAGGATAGTACGTGATGCTTCCAGCAGGCTGGATACAAATTGAGCAGTTCTGCGCTGGCTTCCACAAGGCCCATCTCAACCTGTGCTGCCGAGCTCCTGTAACAACCCAGTTAAAACATGGAACATCCAACAGGGAATCCACTGCATCTCTGCAAAGCAGTTGAGTGTTCTGGCAGCACAGAGGCAGCAGGCAGTGATTTGCCCAGGTTCAAAGGCAGGAGCACTGCTGGACTGGAGTTAACTGCAGGGGAGAACAATATCCCAATATCCCAGACTCTGTTTTCATTTGGTGCCTCTCAGTTACACCAAGCAGCTACTGCAGCCTGTCCCTCAAGCCTCCTTTCTGTGTGAATGGAGTTGAATGTGCTGGGAAATGATGTCCATACAAGGATCTGATATCAGTATGATAGCATATATGGCAATAGCATTATATTTAATTTTGAGTATATTAACCTGTCTCCTGCCCTGATTACTAAAATCCTGTCTGCATCAGTAGAAGTCTTCATATCAAACAGCTGCATGAAAAGCACAGAGAGCAACAAGAACAAGAAATATATGCTGATAATCCATTTAAATGCAAATACCTGGCTATTTGACCTGGGACGCAAATGTTGAAATATATTCAATATTAAAATCATAGATCAAACTATCAACAACCGTAGTTTAAAAATATGTGCGTATACTTCTGTGAGCAAATTATTTCAAAGTTAAATTCAATAAATTTCAGCTGTTGCAAAGAGAAAAATGATGGTTTATTATTAAACTACAGCACAACACTCAGGTTCACGCAAGTGTCTTCTCTGTTTGAAACACCCGATACTACTTTGCTTTCAAAAAACCCATCTCAGAACAGGGCTGATTGGTTCATTTCATCGATTAGTGAAGTTTTTTGAGTAGTGTACTAAACAAAAGTACTCAAACATCATGAGCTGAACTTGAAAATTGCAGGTTATTTGGTGGTGTTGTTATTTCATGAAATACATAGGTATTGGGTCTTATTTATCCTTTGGGTTATTTTCTGCATCTATTTAATTTAAAAAAATATATATTCTTCACAACTCTGGAAAGTGGAATATATTTTTCACCTAAGGGTGAAATTATTTCATAGTCAGCTGGTTGCAAGCACTGCAGCTTTAAGGAAAAAAAGTTTAAAAAGTTTAAATGTTCTGACTGATTTAAAGTAAAATTTCCATAAAGATATTTTCACTGGGCTTTTCAGAAAGTTTCAGAATCTGTATATTCAAGCTCTCATTTCAGAGATATTTACAACTCGTTTGTCCAATGTTATAAAACAACAATTTTTTTTTTTTTTTAAACTCGTCTCATCGTCTGCGTCACTGCATAATGAACAACTCTGAAACTTGAGTTAGTTTCTGTTTAGAGTAACTCAGCTCTAAGGAAAAAATATAACTTAACCTGGACACTTTGTAAACGGCTTCTAAATTTGGTATTTTTGCTCTTGTGAATTCTTGCAATGAATTTTGATCATTCTTCACCTCCCTTGGCACAGGCTTGGTGAAACTGGGTTTGGGAGAGGTATCGACTACAGAGCAGTTCAGCAGCAATCTCGGATGTCTCTCTTGCAGAAATGTTCCTAACCTCCCTCAGATGCTCAGTCCGTGGCTCTGCTGCCTGTCCCCTGCAAATGTTCTTCTGGGCCCCTGCTTCTGGTGCATTTTTCCCCTGAAATTTGGAGAAATTCCCCATGGAATTTCATCTTTCACCATGGGGTGTGAGATTCGCCACATCTAGAGTGTCTGTACTCTCTATTTGAGTGCAGTCCCAATGAAGGTTTTTATAGTGTGGCCAAGATTAGAGGCATCCTTCTCCACTCCAGGCCCAGTTACACCCTCTTGCCATCATTTCAAAGTCTGTAACTTCTGCTGCTCTCCAGCAAGATGAGGTTGCTGCTGAGGAGAGGAAATAATGAGCCTTACTCTGGTCCTGTCCAAAATCCATTTCAGCGAATCTTCCTTTGCCATAAAGAATAAATTCGCACAAGAATTACACTTGAGTATTGGAACACACCTGGCCAAGGCCATTAGAATGTAATTCTTTTGCCTTGGCTCTGTTTGTGTGTTAGAAAGTGGGCAGCTGGATGCCAGGGAAAAGGATTCAATGCGAGTAGTTTCTATTATTGCAGATGCAACTTGTTAGCAAGAAGTGTTCCTGAGGCTCTTCTGGCTGCAGGCTGTTTATATACTTGTCTTTGCTTGCAGTGTAGATATGCAAACACCTTCCAGTTTATAAAAAAATACAGCAATAGATCATTTTTCTCACTAATGCAGCTTTTGTACTCTTGGGGATAACGTGAATATCAATTTGTATTTTTGTTGGCTTGTTATTTAAAGATCGTCTGAAGTCTTCATGGCACACTGTGAAATGTTTTTCCTTTAGAAAGGTCTCTTGCAGAATATTTTTTTATTCATCTCTTTGCATCAGCTGAGCATCCAGGCCACAGTGATGGCTGGGGTAAAACTGGCTCTGTAAAGGTGACAGTTGTCGAACCAGACAGCAGGAAGGACACACTGCCGATAGCACAGGAAAACTGGACACGTTTGTGGCTCAGGGAAGTCCGCTGAGAAAAATGCTATCTTTGTGTTTAAACTTACAATAAGGTAGGCTGGCACTTAAGCATTGTCTTGTTTTGTAGTGAAAGCGCTCCTGCAAAAGGAGAAATCGAGAAATTTGTATGACAGAAAGTCTTCGTTCTTCTGTCTGAAACTTTTCATATGATCAGCTGCCAAGCACCAAATCACCATTCCCATCTTCTTGCCTAGAGCTTTCACTTCTCAGGAAAGAAGCTTCCCCCTCTCTCTCCTCTGGAGAAAACATCTGATACAGCTTTCCTACCAGCTTCCTACCAAAATAACTCTAGGGTCCATTAACATCTGGAGTTTGAATGGGTACACAGGATGTTTGAGCAGCGAGTTTTTTAAGGTGAAAGAGCAGAAATGCTGTGCTGGATCTTTAGGGTACATACTGCTAGCTCAGTCAGCGCAGATGCCACATTAAAATGAAACTGGATTTTGGAATAGATTTCTTTACATCATCGTGATTCAGATTAGCACATTGCTCCCCAAGCACGGAAAAGAAGTCGACAGGACATGAACAGCTTTCATAACTAGTGATTTAATCGTTGGGTTTTTTTCTTAATGCAGGCATTATGACTCTAAGCAGATGGTAGGTGTTTTGTTGGCCTTTGATTTGCAAGAGTAACCCCTGTAAGACCTGACACCTTTTGAACTTTCAATTCAAATGTTAATTTTGGGAAGGGTGGAGCTGTGAGCAAGAAGGACAGGGAAGCAAGGAAGAGGCACAGCATTGCAACAGGGCTCTCCCAGCCCCTCAGGCTGGCACAGAAATGCACCAGCCCCACCCTATGATTGTGTATTGCTTCATCCTTTCTCCTTCCACTTTTCCTGTTCTTGTTGGTAAAATTGCCGAGAGGAGTAATGGCCACAGACACCAAAAAATGCCACTAATTTGGGATAAGCAGACTGAGCGATCTACATTGTGATTTGTCAGAGCAGCTCAGCTTTACAGGACCTGTTCCTCACACAGTGATGTTTGTCTCCCTCTCTCCAGGCTGTGCTGGTACACATTTAAGTACTGGAGCACGCTTTGCCAAGGCAAAAAGAACAGGGAACTCTTCAGCCTTCCCTGTGTCATCCATGTTGTCTCCCCATTCAGCAGGACTCAACTTTTCCCACAAATTCTCTTGAACCTGTCATATCTGTTGAATCCCTTCTTATTGCTCTGGACATCCTTTTGCTGGTTTTTCCTCCACTTCGGCTTTGGGCTTCTTTTTACTCTTGCCAAAGCAGTGCTCTCATATTCATGCTGCTTATCTCTTTTTTCCCCCATTCATTGAGTGTTCTTTTTTTACATTTCATTTCAGTTGTCAAGAAGTCCCTTACATGGGCAACTGGCCTTCTGAAGAAAATCCCAGTCTTTCTATAGAACTAAATGGTTTCTCCTTGAGCTCCTAGTATAAGTCTTCTGTAGATGTCAGCCAGCAAACCCTTCATTCCTGTGTCTGTTTCGCAGCTGGTTTCTTTCAGACAATGAACAAAGATGTGGAAATCTTGAACACCTTTTAGGAGCTTGGGGAGATACCTTCTCCATTATATACATGCCCTTCATTTTGTTCCCTTTAAATTGGTCCGTGATCTTTTTTCTTCTCCCCATGTCTTTACTGTTTTCCTAAAATGATGCATGAACACATCTGGTGAGCACTCATAGCTGTTGAAGAAATTCACTTGAATTCAATTTGATGAGGGTGATTTGTTTATGATCTGTTTTCCAAAGCAAAAGATATCTCACAGCTATTATGCCTGCAAGTCTCATAGCCTTGCCCGAACACACTTATCAGATAAGCCAAGTGAACAGATGCATGCAGAAACTGCAATTATGGAATTTTGCCAGTCTCAAAGGAGAGGACAAATGAATTTGGAATCTTTAATGTATTAGACCAGGTCTATTAATGCTGCTGGATCCCCTCTTTTTTTGTGTTCATGTTAACATTTCCCAATAAAGGACCTTAATTTTGCTTCACAGAGGCACCAGTCCCATGACTATGGGTCACAGAACCTCTTACCATTCCTCACGGGCTCTTCCTACAGTTCATTTTGTTCCATTTGCTATTGCAATGGGTTGCTTCAGACTACTCTTACCCATTATTTTTCTTTATATTTTTTTTTCTAATTTCCAAAACTGCAAAATACACAGAATCATCAGGAATACCTCTTACATTTTATATACAGCTCTCCTTACTAAATTAATTCTTGCCAGTTTTTAGTTCATACAAAACCTGTGATTTTAAAATAAATGTGCGCTGTCTTTCATAACTTATTTTTGAAAGTAATCTACACAGAATTGTCAGTACATTAGATTTCAGCATGCCCATATGTGGGGAGCAGAGCTCTGAGACTGGACCCGAGCATTATTTTCTAGATAAAATCTTTGAAGGTTAGAATATGAAGTTCCTAGAGAACACATGGTGTGTAAATTGCATTTTTCTCATAGCTTGATCAAATTTGGACAGTTTTTTCAGATGGCAAAACACATTTATTTTGTTCCCAAATGTAAACAATCTCTACAGAGACTGGGGGGAAAATCAGTATTCAAAAAAAATGAACATCAGGACTCTTTGCTATCAAACCAGTTTAATGTATTTTCCCTTCACCATGACTTTAAAAGAATCATTTTGCTGAAATTACCCAGTCAGCCCATTGTGAGTGGGCAGGCAAAAAGTTGTAATGTAAAAACTTTGTGTCCAAACAGTAGCGAAAATTCTGAATAAATATTCATAGTGAATGGGTTACACAGCAAATTCAGTCTCAGTGCTGTCAGCTGTGCTTGTAGTAGGTGTCACTGTGTACCAAGCCATTAGAGGACAATTCCCATGTCCTCAGTTAAGATATTAAACAAGTCAGGGTACTACACCACTGCTGAGAGTGCCAACCTGACTAAAAGGTTAAATTATAGGCTGGAAGCTGGAACAGAAAATTAGAGTTAAATTTTCATGGCAGCACCTGCCGTAGTCATTTGTATTTCACTGCTGAAGGGACTGCAATAAAATTATTTTGCCTTCCCATCAGCTGATGTTTGAATTAATAAGGTACTGTCCTCATTCAGATCCCGTTCTTGTTCTCAGGCTCACGTTCCCTTGTAATAAGAAAGATGAATCAACTGAGACTGAGTTGATGAAGATGTGGAACAATGCCTAGCTGAAGCAAATGAATAAAGCTTCAAAGGACAGTAGTACTGAAAGGTTTAAATTGGTTGAGCAGGGATTGGAGGACATTTGTCTATTGAAAAACACTGGTATTATTGAAATTTAACCTGCACCAGTAAAGAGCTGAGGTCAACACATGTTCCATTTGAAAATTAGTTTGATAAATTGTGCTATGTAACTCTGAAATGGGATCTACTTGTGTCACTGAATCCTTTTCCAGCACAGGCAACCAGTTGGTAGATACCTAGAGGAGATTAGAGACCTTCTCTGCACATCATCCTATTTGTGGTACTGGGGAGCAGTCTGGTAGGTTTGCATCAGCTTTTCTAGCAGTGGGATCACATCAGCACTCAAAGGCATTCTCTGACTGACCTGTCAAGATGCATTCACTTCACTGCAGCTTTCAGGTGAAAAGTCCCATTTTGTGACAAAATTACAGCCATCTTGAGGCACCTGGCTTTCAATTTCACTTACCAGCTCTTTCAATAAACTGATGTGGAAATAATCCAAAACTTGATTTTGACACACTAAACAACCAAAGGTTTTCTTATACTCTAAAGTATTTTTTCTTTTTCTTTGCCTTTTTGTTTCAAAATTTCATTTGCAGAAGTAACTTCATCTCTGGTGAAAGGGAAAACAAAGCATAAAACTAGGCAAGATTTGATCTAGTTTTTGGGAGATTTTAATTTTGTAAAAATTTTCATGTATTTTCTTTTGTGTCCTTTTATGGAAGGTAAAAATGTTTCAAGGTCTGGCAAGTTTTCTTTGGCTAAGAAAATGCGTTCTCTCTAAGGTTTTGTTCCAGTCAAGTATTGAAAGGTAACCAAAGCAAACAGAATAAATCAGAAGGAAGGAAAGACAACAGTTTCCAGACTGTTTTGGCACATAATGTGAAAACTACATCCCTTTTCTTTTGGTTTCAGTGGGACTTGGTGACTATATTGCACTTGTTAAATGCACAATAGAAATGTCAGCTTTATCATGGATTCTGAATGTTCAGGGGCAGTGCAGACTGCCGGCAGTTTGCTTGGGAAAACAATTGTTTTCTGTCTTGCTTTGTTTTCATGTACAGGACAAGGCTACTCTTGGTCTTATTAAGAGCCATTCTCTTTTCCAATGGTATAAGTCACTTAGACTTTACAAGGTCAGTGTGATCTCACAAATGTTCTTCAGTTCCATTGCAGAAATCAGCTCAGTTGCCTGGTCAGAACATGGTGCCTCCATTGGTCCAATTTGTTGTCCTCCTCAAGGGCTGACCCTGACCCTGAAAAAAATAAAACGAAGGGACTAAGTCCCAACTTCCCAAGTGAACAAAGTAAATCTGGTTTGAAGTTTCTGATTCAGTCTTTTTGGCAGAATCTCTCATTACTTTGAATTCTCTCCGATCTTCCAGCAGTTTCAAAGAGTGTCACGTACATTCAGTGCAAAGATACTGCTATGGAACTCAAGGTACAATACAACATGTCTGAGAGGAATACTGACTTTTCATAGAACATGAAAACCAGAAAAATATTTTAGTATGACCTTGGCCTTCTGCACAAATAACCTAATGTTCATATCTTGTCTTACTTTCCTCATACTTGTCTGGAGGCCTTTGTGGAGCTTTTCTAAAGATGATAGTATCAGCTGCAATATGGAAGTGATTTAGCAGTTCTCTGTAGATTTAGGTTGCTATTTCATTTTTATGTAAGTTTTCTCCCTGCGAGAATTGAGACATATTCTGGGGCATTGTGGGATAGTTTAGTCTCAGCTGAAACCAACTTTAACATCACACAATCAAATGTTTATCTCCCACCTGAGTACTGTTCGTTTTGACATCCTACTTAAGGGTTTCTGTGCAAAGGGCAAGAGGGAAAAGACTAAAGAAAACAAGTCTGATGAGACTGAATGCATAGTAAAGTACTTGAGACACCACTAGGTTCCTCAGGCTGCAGGTTCATGATGGATTTAAGATAATCTAAGTGGGCAGCTGTAATCCCACCCTGTTCACACTTTTAAACCTCCTGGAAGTCGTGGCAGCAAACTCTGGATTGGACTGCAGGGAAGCCTTCCGTACTACTTCATAAAGTTGACACGAGAAACAGAAAGTGTTTGGTCAGTTCAGAGGTCTGAAATATGATTGCAGAGAACTGGCTGCTTAATTTAAATATATGTATGTTTTTCTTGGTTAATACGTGGAATAAATCCATGGCATGTTCCTTATATCTAATATAACATCAGCACTAGTAAAAAAAACTTTAGTTGCATAATTTCCAAACATGGTTTTCATAAATTAGCCTTCTCAACTCATAATTAGAAATACAATCAAGAGACTATTGTGCTTTTTGGTATCGCAAAGCAGCCATAAATGCCACGACAGCAAATGATGCTTGTGAGTTCTGAAGACCATTCCAGCATTAATGAAAGTCATTTGTGTTTGTGTCCCCACTGACACATCCAGTTGCTGTTATGATGGGTGAAATGTGCATTTCTGAACTTTGTGCTGTAGTATTCCCAGTGCCTGGGGTGAGATACTCCATCATAGACCAGCACCTCACAGACACGCCTTAGGCATTCAGAGAGGGTGGCAGAGGATCCTGAGAGCAGAGCTGCTGTGGGTGCTGAGACTGTGTTTAATCTCTGACTGTTTCAGGTCCCATTCAGCATCTGTTCTCTTCATGGCAGCAAAGCCTGCAACATAAAATAATACCGTGCATGTAAAGGAATGGAACCTTTCATAAAATCGAGTAAGATGAACTTTAACATTAAGTTCTGGGACACTGCATTGATCTTTCAACGTGGAATTAGCAGAGAATATATCTCTTCACTTAGGCTTGTCTCTAGAGACTATGATTGTGGAAGACTAGTTAAATTAATGGACGACAGGGTATAAATCCGGTGATGAATTCTTTTTGGATGCTAAATCAATAACTCTGGTTGTGCAGATTAAATTCTTTGCATCACTTAAGGCTTTAGTTTATAACATAAAGAGAACATAAATAAAGAAATTAAGATTAAAAAGTGAAGCTTCTTGTAAAGGTTTCAAAAGGAAATGTGTGTGTTTTTAAAGTTGGATGTGAAGTACAGACAATTTATGTTGGCCAAGATAAAAAAGGAACAACTGCAAATTATTTGTAATTTTAGCTTAAAATTAAAGATAGAAAGATGGATATAATAAAGTTTTAAATCTGTTGGTACCATTTCACCACCTGGCTTAGGTTCTGCTTTTAAACCAATGTCACCCCCTGAACTAAACAGAAACATCAAAAAGAAATGTGAGCGGCATAGGGGATGGACAAAACACCTCTTCTGAGATTTTTTAATTTAATGCTGAAACCAGCATTACAAATGGGTGGAAATAAACAACCTCCTCCACCCTTTCTGTCTTTCCTACAAGCCTTTGAGACCACAGCCTCCACCCAAGTTATCAGTCAGCCTTTATTTCTCCAACCTTCAGTGAAACTTTGACCAAAGTGTGCCATAAAAAAAATTAATGTTTTCTACCTGGAGGATTACTTTTCTTGCCACTGCTGCCCACCTCTGAGTAAGTGCTTTTTCTATTATTGACTCTGTTTCCTTTCTTCCTTCTTTGCCTTTTACTAAAGAAAAGAATCTACTTTGAGGAAAAAAAGACAGGCTGTGCTGCTCTCAGCCTGTGACCAGGAAGGCAGCTCTGTCTGAAATAACGTGTTAGTGATGAATGTTTACGCAGCTCTAGGCAGCTGATGGGGATGTTTACCAACCCCTGTTTCTCTTACAGAGACTCTTCATGCAGTGGACTGCAGAATCAGAAGCAACACATTTATCTTTGTTGTTCTTTCTTCCTCACTCTCTGGGTATTTGTCTTATTTTGTCTGCAAGAAAACATATTCATACTCATAGGAGAAATCAACAGCAGCAGCTCCAGCAGCTCATTTTAGGCAACAATGGCTTGCAAGAGGGTAATTAATGCCACCTCCATTACCGACAGAAAGACATTCAAAGAGGCAGCATCACAAAAAATTTCTCTGTATCCAAAGAGAAATGAAAAGAGAGCTAGTGTTAAAACTTTCCTTATTCTTTTAAATTTTAAATGTTTTAACTGCCTGGGGTTTTGTTAGTTTGCCAGGGATGTTTTTTCTGTTGTTTTAAATGGAAGGCTATTAAAAGAAGCATTTGCCACAGACCTAAACTGACCAAAGTTTCAACTCAGTGTTCAACCTTGCTTAAATCAAGAAATATTTTATTCAACTCTTGATCCCTTGCATTTTTTGTTTTACCTAAAGTAGTGAATTAATTGACTCCACTGGATTACAGTGGGAATTTGGGGGTTTAACCCTGATTAAGTTGATTTTGTGGTTTAACTAGGTGCCTGTGATCTGGAACATTCCCTAACTCTAAAGCAGAATGTTATCTTCAGAAGAGTAAATTTGCTTTTGTAACTACTGGCACTATGTTAAAGTAGTACCAACATGGCCTCTCAAACAGATCTAAAGAAGGAATCTGGATGTCCTTATCAGCTTGAAGGTTGTGGTTTAATGCAGCTGATAACTAAGCACCACACAACTGCTCACTCACTTCACCTCTTCTGGTCTCCACAGGATTGGGAGAGAATCAGAAAGGTAAAAGTAAGAAAGCTCCTGGGTGGAGATAAGAAAAGTTTAACAACTGAATAATAATAACAACAATAACAACAGTCGTAGTGAAGGATAAAATAACAGGAAGAGGGAGAAATAAAACTCAAGAAAAACAAGTGATGCAAATGCAAAACAGTCTCTCATCACCGACCAACTGATGCTCAGTCAGCTCCTGATCATCGGCCCCAGCCAGCTTTCCCTGTAGTTTACACGCTGAGTGTGGTGCCATATGGTCTGGAATATCCCTTTAGCCAGTTGAGGTCAGCTGTCCCGTGTGTCCCCTCCCAGCTCCTTGTGACCCCCCAGCCTCCTCGCTGGCAGGGCACGAGAAGCTGACAAGTCCTGTAGGTGCTGCTCAGCAACAACTAAAACATTCCTGTGTTATCAGCATCATTCTCCAAGCAAATCCAAAACACAGCCCTGGACCAGCTACCAGGAAGAAAATTGACTCTATCCCAGCTGAAACCAGGACACTGGATAACTGCTTTTTACCTAAAGTTATCCTCAAGTCAAGAAAATGTCAAGAGCAAAGCAGTCATACTGCAGAGCTACATGGTACTATAGTCAAAAGCCCCCTTTATCACCAGTCTGACAAAACACCAGCAGAGACTAAAAGATGTCCTGCAACAGGACATCATCTGGTCCCTGAAATTTGAATAAAGCATTAACAGACCCAGGCTTTTTAAATCTTCCCAATAATTCCCATGACAAAAAATCTATTCCAGATGTTGTTGCCATCCATGGGAAGTTGTCAGTGAGGTTCTATAAATAAAGATCATTAACCTTTAGCTAACATACAAATCACACATTTAAGAATTATTATAACTACTGAGACTTGGAGATGAAGGACATGAAATTAAAAAGCTTTTTGCTGATTTTTTACCATTAACACTGCAGCTTTGACGTGCACTTGACAGTCCCTGAAAGCTTTCCTTTCCTGTCTCCTTCCTTTGTATTTTGTCTTGTTCTTTCATTAAAAATAACCACCCTGTAATGATTTCAACTCTATTGCTTCTTTCACTGAACATGTCAGGTTGCAACAGATACGTATGTTTCTAACCTGAGCCTTGAGGATGTGGAAATTTCATGCAAATACCCTTAATTACATGCGTCACATTTGAATAGCAAACTCCTTGGCAAAGCAACACTCTCCCAGCCCATTTTTGCCACAGAGGCATTCAGGCTGGGAGAAATCAAACCTCTTATCTGTACTCAGCAGTGTTACAGACACTAAATGACCACTGAATTCAGAGGTAGCTCTCTGTTTTTTCTGAAGACAGCATACTATAATTCTATTCTGGCTGCACGTGTCCCCCTATTTCTACTGTAGGAGATGCATGTGTCAGCTGAAGAGAACTTCCAGAGAGGTCCGATGGTCATGGTGTCACTCCTTCTTGTCAACAGGCAAAAACTGCCTTTTTGGTCAGGCTATTGTACATGGAAAGTTAGAGGTTTCATGGCTACCAAATCCTCATGCCTGACTGTGTTTTTCATCCACTAAGCCCAGCCTCAGTGCTGCCTGTTGAGTGATAACTTCTTCCATAAAAACGGAGCCCTTTTTTCTTATTGTGGCTTTTGTTCTGGGTCCTTCCCAAGATTAGGAATGAAAATGAGAAAAATATCATACAAGCTAATCCTTTTTATGGTGGTGTTGTCTGCATCTACCAGATGGATCTTGTTTTTCCAAAGCACAGAGCTAAAATTTGGGAATCTGATTGAATGAATCAGACAAGCATGATGCAAAGAGCCAAGAAGTAGAATCAAAATACCTTGGTATGTTTTGCTTGAAAAAAAAGTTTAAATTTTCACCAATATTTTTTTAATTGAAAACTCAGAAGAATGTTCTGGAATTTAGGAGATCTTGGATTAATTTCTTTTGTGGAAATGGTATGGTAAAATGCAATAGTAAAATTTTGTTCTCTAATTGTCTTTAATGAATGTCTATAAAATATTTTCATGTTTTATTTATTCAGGTATGATATGCCATTGCCAAGTACCTTCAGACACACGTACATTGTGATGTCTTCTTGGGTTAGAAGTGTGCTTTGGAAGCAAATTCCACTTATCATACTTTGGTCTCTATGGAAGAGGAATTTTGGAAAATGCAAATGGTTTGGGAGCCTGTTTGATGTAAATCTGACATTAAAAAGTGACATAAATGACACAAAAACCGAAATAAGCCCAGTGAAATTCATTTCTCAGTACCAGCTGTTTTGCTTTATAGATCCATTCCCAGTGGAGTGAATACAGGTACAGACATTATTCAGACCAATTAGATTTAATAGTTTATATCCAAATTGCACAAATAATCACCAGTGTGAAGTTTTGACCCTCATCTTCCAAGTTCACCAAACCTGTCTGACAGGTTCACAGCACGCTTTCTCATGAGATTTCCCATGTCTGGGTTCCCAGAATGAAATTCCTTCAGAGTTACAGTGCCACATTTTTAGCTCTGATTCTGGCTGGAGCCCAGAAATACATAAGGAGTACAAAATGAAGAGGAAAGCTCCATCAGGATGAAACCACATGAAGGTTAAAGCCATTCATACATAGGATAGAATTTTATTGTTGCAGATTCCTTTACAGAAGTGCAAAGACTTGAAGGAGAAATAGGTATAGATTTGTAATGTGTATCTGTGGTACATTCTTTGGTAATTAGAGCACCATGCCGCAAAGTTGTACGGGCTTTCCTTGCTATTAACAGGCACTGCCCATCTCAACTTTCACTCTGTATCTCTTCAATGTGCTCTATCCCACAGCTTAGAATAAGCATAGAATGTTTCTGCTGCATTTTTTTAAGCTCTTTGTAAACTCCGTGTGGTTTTAATGAACAGAACAACGTAGCAGAACGGTGCAGGATATACACATGAAGAATATCACAAAAGGAATGAGAAGTGTTTATGTTTGCAGCATCTTGGCTTGTTTTCTCTTGCCTTACTGTTTCTGTTTCTCCTTTCATTTGCTTGTCTTCTGTTCTCATTTTGTTCAGTCCCAGAGGTAACTGCTTGCGTGCCTTCATATGTTCAGTGTCTCACAGCACAGGCAGATGCTTTCAATCCCTGATTGTACCAAGCAAATCAAGAGATTTCACAGTCAGGTCTGACATATTAAACTGCTAAGGTGCAATTCCTCCGTAATGTGATGAGAAATACTCACTGCCATCGCTGCAGCTCCTGCTTTGACCCTGTCTGGAGCAGCTCATCCTGCTCTATCAACTAAATTGGATGCCCTGGGATACAAGACACCCAAGCCAAGTGCCTAATATGTGGCTGAGTGAGTGTCTCTTACATATCTTGTTAGTGGTTCTGGGCACAGAGAAAGCATTTTCTGAAGATGTATCATTAGTTCATCGCCCATTAATGGCCTGCCTTATGTGTAAGTGTTTCTGGACAGTCCCATGTGTTTTATCCGCTTCCTTTATCATTCAAGGATATTATCTCTGGCCCAGGCTTCATTTTGCTGTGGTTACACTCAAGCATAAGAGTTTTTCCCATGACCCTTGTTTTGGAATTAAGGCATTTAGAAAGACCTCAGCATTTCTACAATATTGTTACCAAATCAAGTCAGAAGAGCAACCAGGACTACAGATGGGAGGCTGCAGAATAACAGTCCATGTTAGCCAAGCAAACAGTAAACCCTGAAATACACATACAGTATATCAAAATCAGATTAGATGTGATGACTTTACATGTAGGGAGCTCACATTCTCTTTAGATTAAGTAGATTTGCATAGGTAACATAAAAAAAATTGAACTAAAATATTATTGTGCTGACAAGTGTATTTAATTTCTCAAAACAAGAAATTCCTTGTAAAAGATACCTTTGCTTACAGAGGGCTTTAGATCTCTGCTGCAGAGAGATGCCCAGAAGATATTTTGTCACAGCTACAACTCTGAGAACAAACGGTCTCTGGAACAGAACTATGGGTGTCACCCACATCAAGTCTTGAATCATCAAGGAAGCCGCTGGTCTTGTTTGGCCTTAGCTACTTTTGTGCTGAAAGTATTTGTGCTGCTTTTATGCTGATTTTATTCAAGTCCATTGATCTGTCAGTGCTGCCACAGGTCTGACTTCCTTTATGCTGCAAATATCTTAGCATGTATTTACATTATATTTAAAATCCAGAGTCTTTTAAGACAGAGCGAAGATCAAGAAGTTCGCATCAATTCTCTAGTGATAAATTGGATGCTCTCATATTGTTAAAGAAAAAAAAACCAAAATACAACATTTCTCTTACTAACACCATCAGCTTTTTAAGTCTGAGTCTTTCCAAATAAAGGACTTCAGCAATGGGCTAGCCATCTGTGCAAATAAATCAGGACAACCTTCTAGTTGCCAAAAAATGTGGGTGTTAATATGGTTCAAAAATCGAGATAAGCAAACAAAATTATTAACAACAACAAAAAAAAAAAAAAAAAAAAAAAAAAAAAAAAAAAAAAAAAAAAAAAAAAAAAAAAAAAAAAAATAAAAAAAAAAAAGCCAAGTCAACCAGGAACAATAAGATTAATTCACCTTTTTATTCTCTATTGCCAGGATAGTGGAAGGAATACAGTCAACTCTTGCCTTCCAACAGTGTGCTTATAATTTCCAGATGTCAGGTGATAATTCCCTAAAACAAGTCAACTTCATCACTTGAAGCTGTCTGGAATTTGCTGTCCATCTTCCTCTGCAGCTGAGCACCTGGAGGATTTAGCGCCTTCCCTTTGCTTTTCTGACAGTCACCTGCTGTACCAAATAAATTGTGGTATTTCATGACAGTTAGGGCTCTCTCCCACAAAACTGCCTGTTGAGCTGCAGGAAGAGCTTTTTTACATGCTTCGTTTGGTATTTCTTCCTTTATGACAGCATTTAGCAAGTTGTCTAAATTGGAATTTGTCCCTGGACACTAAGAATGCCCCCTGAATATTTGTGAAACTTTTGAAAACGTTGCACCTCCTTTCATGCCTCAATCTCCGTAATCCCTCTCCCGTCAGCCAGTGCCCACAGAGCTCCGCAGAGGAGCCATTCCCCTGGTGCTGTGCATTCTCCAATGGCCCTTCTGGCTTTATTTGCAAAACTGTCAGGTCTCTGCATGTTCAAATATCAACTCAAACGTTTGTCTGCACAGATACACCGTCAAGCTCCTCGTTGCAAGGCTCATTCAGTCCCTTCAAGGGCTGATAGTCAAGCAGCAGTGCCTGGCTGTGTCAGGCCATGAGAGATGTTTGCACACGGACAGGCTCACTGCTCGATGGAGCCATGGTGCCTTTCCATTTCCCAAGGCAAGATCTGAGGCTTCTCCCAGGGCAGTGTCACATTTGTCTTCAAGGCTACACTAACGCACACAAGAGTCTTTTGAGGAGAGTGGAAGGTGCATCCCAGAAGAGAAAAGGAAAAAACACTTCAAAATGAAGACAAGTAACAATCTTCCTGCAAGAGCATTTGAAAGAAAAAATGCTTCTTCCTACCTGAACCCCTGATCTCAACAGGCAACTATGCTTTAGAAGCGTCTTTTCTTCACTGTTTAAAGGAAATAATTCAGCAGGAAAATTTTGGCAAAATGAGACAGTGTCTGAAGCAGAACATTTTCAGTAGATTATATTAATGGAAAAATTCAGAACTCCAGCATTTTCAAGAGTAAAGTTGCATTATGTTTGTCAGGGAAAATACAGTAGTCTGCTTTTCTGTCTCTCCCCATTTTTTGAAGGCACATGAAAATGTCTTTCTGGATCAGATTATTTTCACTCTTTTTGTTTCTTTTCAGACAAAAAATGTTCTCTCTGAAGTTTTCATGTTTCTTCAGAGAACAACACTAATTGGCTTCCATCACAAGAAAATAACTCCCTAGAAGAAAAAAAATAGTGTCTGTTGTTCCTTTATATCAATTTTATGTTTCTTAGTTGCGTCAGCATAGAGGATGACTGATTCTGTTTTTTTGAGAAAGGGTATGGCTCCTGCCTAATTTTTATATATTCATTATTACTGAAGGTAGATAAGAAATAAATAGAGGTAGTTGAAAAGACTTTAGTTGGGAACTGTATTACGTTTTATTTCCTTTGCTCTGAAATAAATTGGTTTTATAATCTGGTTTTTGTCTCCTTCAGGCTTAGTTCACTTCACTAGTCACAAGAAAATGTTCATGACACAAAAAATGAACAGGAAGGAGACTGAATGGCTCCCACACATGGAAGACTGGAACATGGAAGTTCATGTGCGTAGCAAGTTTTTGGTTTTGGGCTTTTGGGTTTTTTAAAATATTTGCTTTGAACACTTCAGTCCTGCTTTGCAGAGTAAATGCCACCTGAAAACAGTAGTTGAGAAGGATGATAACCTGCCATTTTGGTTGTGAAACCTCAAATAGTTATTCTTAGAGTTTGTCTTCCCATTTGTGACAGAGGCTTCACCTACCTTACAAAGTGCTGTGCTGAAACGTTCATATAGACTCAGAGAGTTCCTGAGCTGTGTCAGCTCAGCCCAGACTCTGCCTAGAATGAGGGGCTTCAAAGTAGGTACCAGAGGATGCAATCTCGGCATTCCCAAAAACTAGAACCATTCTCTTACTAGTTTGCTATTTGGATAATAGGATAATCATAATTTTTCTTCCTAATTTTTGGTAAACCCCAGGTGGCCAAGCAATGGTTTGTGGGCTCGGATGCCTCTGGTCATCTGTGGCTCTGTTTTGGGATTACAGCACCCAAAAGGCAGGGATTCCTTTGGCTACAGGCAGTGCTGTCAGGGCGGTGTGGAGAGAACAAGTATCAACCACTCAGGAACACAGGCTGAACCTTCAGCCTTGCATTATGTTGATTGCTTAGGGCACGCTGATGTTAATGTGGGTGTATTTCTTACCTTTTGTGGTTCCCTCTAATAATTCTCACAGCTGCTTGTTTTAGAGCTGATTCTTTTTCTCAGATTTTCAATGCCATTTCCCAAGAACTTTTGGAGAATATCTCTAGACCCAGCCACTCAAATAATACCTTTCATTCAGAAAAATGGGCAAAGACTACCAGACTTTGGATGCTTTTCCAGATACTATGTATGCCTTTTGTGCCTCTTGATGCATTATGCAGTAGTCAGCAGACAAATGGGACTCGACATAAAAGCAAGTAAAGGACCTTCTTTATCCATCCATTCTGTTCAGGGTCAAAACTTCAGCTGTCATAAACTGGAGTGGCTCTGACAAATTCAATGGCTTTTGTCACATTAGTCTCAGTGAATGTCTTTTGGTTTACATTTGTTGAATATTTGCTCCTATTTTTGTAAAACTGCCAACTCCTGAGGAGCTCAGATTCCTCAATTTTTTGTCTTTCCAAGATAACAGCTGAAAGGAGGTGAAAAAAAGAGATCAAGTTACATCTAAAAGGCCCACATGTCTAAATCCCATACAAGTTGAACACTTGTTTGTCCATGTACTGATGGATTATGATATCTGGGTCCTGTTCTAGTTAGCAAACTGGTATAGAAGTGTCCTTGCAACTGAGAATTGTCACCAGGCTTTTCTCCAGGCAGGACCAACCTGAAATCAGCTCAGTTGTCACACAGGAATTCCAAGTCTATCAAAACAAAGCAATTTCTAAACCACAAAATACCACTGGTTCATTTAATCTCTGAGAATGATGAAGGTATTTTCAGCAAAGATGAAAAATTGCAGCCATGTCACCAACTATTCCAGTCAGTCACCATTTGTGCGCTAGGGCACACGTCATGCAGAGGAAGGACTTATTCCTGAACTAAACTGGTGTTCACTTCATACCCTAAAGCACAAAATTAGATAACGTTTTTAATTTTATCCCAGCTATTATAACTGCACCTACCCAATCCTTTTATCTCTGCTGTGACATTTTCATATCTCGTTAGTCTACCAGTAACTTCAGAATACCGCAGATGATTTTCGTGTTCCAGGTGTATGGCCATACAGAAGCCTTGTGACCTGCTGAGTTTTTGGATAGCACAGCAGAAAAAACTCATTCATCATCTCTCCAGAGGAAGAAATTTGCTTTATGACAAAGGTTATTATTAGATTTTGTCTTCAATTCGGTAAAGTATCAGAAATACCATGAGAAGTGCATTTGTAGCTCTGCTACTGTTAGTGTTTTATATATAGGGTGAATAAAAGGACAAAACTCCAAGCAAACCAGAATTTTGTAATTACATACATACAAATTACCAACATCCTTGAGCATCAGAAGCATTAATGCAGTGAGAAGTTCTCAGCATAATTTCATTTTAAAAGAAAACCCAAAACAGCAAAACCTGTATTGAACCTTTGTCATTTTGAAGACAATAGTGAAAATGAAGAGAGATGTAAATCAAATAAGGATCATATGTGACATCCTTGGGAAATCATCTTAATCACTTGGAATAAATCCTCAGGCACACACTGCATGCTGGGTGATTAAAATAGGCAGGAACAATTACTGTTGAAGAAGTGGATCAGAAAATTGTTGTTTCACAGGTCAGCCTGAAAAGACTGAAAAAACAGCTGGGAAAAAAAACCCGTTACAGAACAGAAAAATAGTATCACTTGCTTTAGTACAAAGTTTTGGCAAATTCAATTCAGGTCAAAAACCAAAAAGCAATAAACTACATGAAAGCGAGTTAAATTGGAGAGAGTTAAAACAAAATCAAATAAACAAACAAAAACCCAAATAAAAAACACAAGCCAAAAAACCCAGGCCAACTCTGGAAATGTTCCTGACAGTACAGCATTTAACATCAAAGTATCTTCCTCAGGCTACTGAGATTAGCAGCACCAGCTGGATATTTTATAATGAGCCTAGACAAAGAGGAATAATTAATAGATACTAAAAGGCTAAATTACCTGCATAATTACAAGCAAAATAACATTTTGATATTCTTTTTTCTCATCTGACTTGACAACCTTTTTGGGGGGAAAAGGATTGCTCCTGTTTGGTTAAAAAGACATTATATCTCCTGGTCTGCAGAAAGGTTTTGAACACAGTGTTATAAGTTCATTAAAAGCCCCATCAAGGCAGTGGAATATCTGGGGGGGAAATCCATGTGATCTCCCTTGTGGTGTCCCTCATCAGTTTTCCCCTACGTTTTTGTTTCTTTGGAGCTCTGCCAAGGTACACAAATTGCATTTTTCTCTGTGTAAAGCACTGAAAGATGCTTGGATAATTCCTCTCTATATGTATAAGGAAGATCTAAATGATTCAGGAGGCTGAATCTCACCAGACTCCTGAAGTCCTTTGACACCTTTGAAATATGCTCTGTTTTCTGCATGCTCAGGTGCAGCCTAGAAGGCTTGATTGCTAGAAAAGCTTGCAAAGGCTAATTTCTACTTGGTCTTTACTCTTTGCCAGAATATGCTGCCTTTGTGCACAGGTGTTGTCAAGGAATGGCTGAAGGGCACTTGGGCTGCCTAAACTTCCCTGAGGAAGCTTGTATTGCTGAGCAGACATCATATGATGTGGAATATGCTTTTGGTCAGTTTGCATCAGCTGCCCTGGCTATGTCCCCTCCCATGCTCACCCCATCCTACTGGAGATGGGGGGAACACTGGAGAGGCAGTGCTGATGCTGTGCCAGCACTTCTCAGCAGTAGCCAAAACACTGGTGTGTTATCAACACCTTTCCATCTACTGATGCAAAGGCACAGCACCATGTATCTATCAGCTGCCTTGGGAAAATCAGCTCATCTCAGTCAGACCCGATACAGCTGTCATTGGGAGCTGACAGCAAAGAGACAAATTAAAAGCATGGGGAAAATGTGAGTTCAGGATTGGGCCAGGATGCCAAGGAAGAAAACTGTATTAGAAGTACTATTTGCTAGAGAGATTCTCAGCAGGAGTAAATAAGAGAAGGTACTGTATTATCAGGGATTAACAATAACTTGACGTATGGCATGGAACAAACTTATTCAGCCTTTTCACTTTTTGAGACCATTTATTTGAGACCATTACATTTCTACAGCAATAACTAAGCCATTAAAAGGAATAGAAATGCATGCTGTATCTTAGTGTTACATGAGCTGGATCCGTTGAGTGAGCACTGCTATTTTTTTAAACCTTTTTGCTTTCTTCTTTCATGTTTTCTCAGTTGACATAATTCTGTTTTCTGTATTACAGGAACAGCAAAGTTATCAGCTGAGGTCACTACCCGAATATACAACATGCTGCATGGAAGAGGAACATTCTAGAAATCATATCCTAGATACACAAGGGTGAGCAAATGACAAAATCTTGGCCCTGCTCTCAGTCTGGCAAGGTCATCGCCAAAGACAAGCTCAACTAAACCCACTAACTTTTGCAAGGGAACTTGGCCTATTCAAAGATCAGCCTCTGAGATTCCAGAGGATCTCACATCCTGACTGTGCCCATGTCAGCATGCTGTGGCTACAGCCACACAAGCTACATGCGCAGGCTTGGGGTAGGGAGTATTTTAGGTTCTTCGTTATCTGTGTGGCTTTCTGTCATTTGTAATGCACACTGCTAAAGTAGATCTTCATTAATGTGGGAGTCAAGCTTTCCACCCATTTTACTGTTTCACCAGGCTTCCTTAAGAGGAGGACACATTACCCTTGGAGCAAGAGAAAACACAGGCTGAAGTGAAAGCATGTCAGAGAAATCTGTGGGTGAAGAGGGAGTGAGGAGACAAAGGAGATAAATTGAGCTGGACAGCAGCTGGCCTTTGGGGAAGGAAGGAAGTACATAATCTCTAGTATTTTTTTCATTTGCAATGCTGAATATTCTATTGCATTAATCAGTGGCCACTTGGGCAGCAGCAAAAAAAAAAAAAAA
>VZRN01004400.1:596195-817980 GCA_013397935.1 Dasyornis broadbenti
AAAAGTCCAGGCCAGCACTGTGAGGAATTAATCAGTCTTTGAAGCATAGTAATGAATTAATTTGTTACCAAAAAAAAAGTGAAATAATAGAAATATGTTACCTTCTCTCTTTACGCTTGAAGGGTTCTGATGTGTGGGTTCTCATCAGTATTCACTTCTGTCAAATAGAAGGGTTATGCACCTTTACTGGATAATGTTTAAATGTCAAAAATATTTGCATTGCTGTCTTAAATTACTAATTCTTCTTGCAGTCATTTAACCCATTTGTATGTAATGCACAACTGTACTTTGAAGTTGAGGATATAACAAACCTGAGAAATTCCCAAATGCTAGGCCAACACAATAATACTCTGTCCCCAAGCGTTTGGATCATGCTCATTTCTCACTTGAGGAATTAGACATGGACATATGTTAATTAATATCTCTCCTCCCCATTTAAATCGTGATATGGCAGGGGCATTAAGAATAAAATAGGAAGGCTGCACAGGGCAGTGTGTTTAATCATTAGCATCTGCAGATGTAGCTAATTATTCCTGACTGCTGAAACTGCAGCCTTACATAGCTTTGGGGTAGTTGCCTCCCCAGAGGTAATCTTGATACCTGGCTAACTTTCTAAAGGAAATGTCCTGGTTCTCCAGTACAATGTTGGACTGAATGTGGAGGTGGCTGCATGATATTCTACAGCCTGTACTGAGAGGAGGTAAAAAAAAAAAATCAGAAGTGTTCCTCTGTCCTTAAAAAACATGCCTCTAGCTCTTAGCAGTTTCATCTGTGTCTCTTGGATATCAAATAGGGGTTTCATTTTTATAGTTTATGATGTGGTAGCACTCTAAGTTTGTAGAGGATGTGCTCAGTTTTAAACACCAGTAAAGTAGACAGCAAGGTCTCTGCTCATGTTCTTCTATTTTACAACAATTGGAGAGACAAGAGAAAGCAGCACCTGAATGACAGAGAAGAATGGGCAAAGGGAGAAAAGTAGGAGGAAAATTATCAGATCGAGTCAAAAAGACTAAAGTAAGCCTTCAGGAAGGGGTTAAAGTGATAGAGCTTTTCAGTGTATGTGGCAAGAAGGGAATAAGATGAATCATCCACTCATAGTCTGAGTCAACGTATTGAGACCGGAATGGATGACTTCTGAAACACTCAGTCTTGACTGAGCTCTCTGGAAGAAATTCAGATGCCCTGTCCAGTTGGGGGAGCATGACAGCCACGAACATGCTACTGTAGTTTATGACACTTGCAAAGGTATTGTTATTATGGAATACCAACACACTAAACAGGTAAAAGTCTTTGCCAAGTGTTTTTGCATCCTTTGTGGTGCTTGAAGCGCCAAATGCCGTTTCAGCAGATTTGCTGCAGTGTGTCTCACTCCTTTCTTCTTGAAGGACACTCTATTGGAAACACTCCAGGCACAGAGAAACTGATCACAAAGGAAATCAGATTTTATCACATAGAGATCAGCTGTAGCTCAGGTTGAGTGTGCTGCTATTATAAGTGGTTTGAGATTTATGCTGGCCAACAGTGCAAACAGCTGCTCCTTGCTATTTCAAATGACTGCTACCAGTTTTATTGTTCCCAGGCAGGTAGGCAAAGTGCTGTGAAAAATACCAGCATTTCAAACCTGGACTGCTCAGATAATGCACATTACTGCCTCAGAGTCCTCTTGTTGTCTGTCTTTGCAAACAGCTGGGAACAGCTCCTGGTAGATAATATCATCTTGATGAGTGTGAGAGCTGAGGGACCCCCAGGGGTGCAGAAGAAGGTTTGGTACCCAGCTCTACCACTGGCTCCTCCTGGCTTTGCCATTTTCTTGCTCTCTGCTCCAGTTCTTTCTTGGTGAAAGAAGGATAAAAATTACTTCATTCCTTAACAAGAGAAATGTGTGCTGACTCCAGCTGAACGACACCTCTTTTGCTCTTTGCAGGCCTGTGTGCAGGATGGGCAGCTAAGGACATGCAGTGGCACTACTTCATCTACATTTCTATTATGTTCGCCTTTGGATTTCATCTCCTGCTGCAGAGTTTTTGTGGCAGACAGCATATGGTGCTGTGGTACTTCAGCAAACCACCTGCTGTACAAGCTGCCTGGCACAACCACTGCTGCTACTCCTGTCAGACATAGTATTTTTGCCCTTTCGTGTTGGGTTCTTTTCAAAAATCTGACAGGCTGTCACCCAACAGCTGGTCTTTTCACAGGTGCCAGCAAATTAATCTCCTAAAAGATCCTTGTTTCCATCAAGGATTTTGTAATAAACAACTGTTTAAAACAACAAGATCTGAAAGGGGAGAAGCTTCAGCAGCAGGATGAGCGTGGCCATGGACAAGTGTTCCGTGCTCACCTCTGCTCCTCAGCCACCCCTGCTTTCCATCACTTCACACGTCAGCGGTGACCAGTGCAAAGCAAACTCATTAATCGTACAGCTAGAGAATTAAAATCCCCGTGTTGAAATCACATATTTACTCACATCTCAACTTGAAATAATCACAGTGCGCGATAGAACAACTGTTGATTACTTTGTCTGATCACAGCCTTAATTAGTGTTACGTAGATTTAGTGAGTAATGTTGAGACTCCAGGACAAGGAAGCAGCAAACACAATGAAGCACAGGGCCGGTCTCCAAGGAGCTTTAGCTCTGTGCAGAAACTCACTAACCCAGGGCAAGTCGGCCACACTGCAGACTTGTTTAAATACAATGTGGATACTTATTTACAGAGCAACAAGAAGTTAATTCCATATTACACCCTGCTCTGACCATTGATGAATGAGAAATCCTAGAGAATGTTATTTAAACTCTGATAAATATTTATCTGTCACACAATAAAAATGAATGATGTGGACCTTTATCTTGTAACTCATAAATGACTAATGTATTTGAGAGTCCACCATTTCAAGCTTCTCGGAAGATGTGGTTAACAGAAAGTCCTGAAGATCTCTGCTGAAAAAGTCTTTCCTGTAAAAGTGAAAAGTTTCTACCTTTTATCTTCCAGTTAATTTTCTTTTCATGTTTGCAACAAGTTTCCAGGCAGAGTGGCTTTATAGATCCCTCAGCCTGTCCTGTGGAAAAGGTGGTCAGACAGAGGAAGACAGTAACTCCTCTTTCACGTGAGAGCCACCTACAGCCTTGCATCTATATGGGCATATATGAATGCCTGTGCTTTGGACCAGTTTTATCACTGTCACTGAAGGTGTCATCATCGCCTATAACAATGGCTGCTTCCCTCAGCAACGTGATGGCAAAGTTTCTCAGTGATTTCCTTTGAGAATGAAGTTTGGATTTTGAAAAGCAAAATCAATTTATGCTCTCATGCATACTCCCAGCTTATGAGAGCATTGTTATGAGATCACCCATAAGAGTTAGGAAACAGATCATTAGAGCAATTCACTCGATATGGTTATGCCAAAGTTAATTCACTTTTCAGCCATGTAATAAGATCCCACAGGATACTTCTTTGCTATATCATCAAAAATAACAAGATTCATTTTTCTCAGTTTATGTGGAAATAAATACTGCCTCTTATCATTCTCAGCTGAGTGAAATCAAAAACTGTAGTAGTTTCTTTCTTGAAGCTTTCTAAGGTAAAAAACCATTATTTAAAATGTAAGATTTAATGCATTAATACAAGAGATTTGGATTGTCTCTCCCTGACTGTTGAACCTTTTATCACTAGCAGGATACGTAGACAGATGAACAGCTGTGAAAATAAGATTTCTTGTATGTTATCTCTGAAAAGAAAAGAAAAAGTATTTGTCAGGTTCATTAGTAAGAGAAAAACAGAACACAAAAAATGTGCTAAGACAAAAATTGATTGCCATCATATGTAGTATAAATCAGTAAGTTTTGCTTATGTACTTGACAAGCACTGTCTTAAAACACGAAGTGAGGCCGAGAGACCATAAGTTGCTTGAAGGATCTATCAGTTTAGGAAGAGCATATGCTGAGCTTAATGATGCCTGTGCAGGTAAATGTTCCTTCACCCAGGGTAACACTCACTATTTCAGTCATTGTATCTTATCACATAATAGCTGGGGTTTTAACTTATTAGATCCTTTCCAGTAGTATGCGCTGTTCATCTCTTTGAAGATTCCTAAATTACATTAGACCAGCATTATTATTTTTTTTCCCAGTATGGATCAGCTGATTCTTTGGAAATGGAGGAACTAAAAAACACTGACATTTTCAGTTAAGTAAAATGTCTGTTAGAACTATTTATTTTTTTATTATTATTACAGCATCACTTTTTACAGTAGTTCACACTGTGCAGGACTGTGTTCAGGAGCCTAAAATTCATCCCAAAAGTGTATAGAATCTGACACCAGTGTTTACACTCCAAGCACTGTCAGGACAGAGAAAGATGATAATAGTGAAGAAAACAGAAAACCTTTCAGTCTACATAATCAGACATTAATGGAGCAAGGGATAAAGACAACTGGAAATACACGGAAGATATGTTTTGTTCAGCAAGTATGAGGACAAAGTCTTGATTTGCTGGTTTTTATTTTTCCCAAGTGTTGTAAAGTCTAAATATGGAGGTGCTGCTGACAGAAAGGTGTCCATTGAAGGAGAATATAATTTGTAAGAACAGAGGAAATCAGAATTTCCTGAACAAAGGAAGGTGGTTTCACAGCAAAGTGGGACTCCTTATTTCTGCGCAGGGTACTTTTTGCGGGGACTCCACACACACCTCATTGCCTCTCTGCCCATGCAGGAAACCCAGTTCCTCTTCTGGACAGGTGCTATTGGTTCTGCACCCACCAAGCCAGTTACACGTAGTGCTATCAGATACTCAGGAGGCTGTTAATTATGTGTCCTGTCGGCTTTTCACGACCCACGCTCTCATACGACCCATGGCGGGGGCTGAAAGTGCACAGCTCCTGAGACATTCCCTGAGACGGTAACAGATTTATGGAACCTCCTTCTTACCCTTCGGTTCTGAAGAGCAGGTGGTAAAAGTTGACTTGCTCTGACAGACATCTCGGAGAAAAGAACTGACAGCCAGACCCCTTGGGAAGCACCCGTCACATTTCCAAGCCCTGCCTGTCTCCATGCAGCACAGCCGGCACTTCCCGTACTAACAATATGTTTAATTCGAGCACCCAAGATTCCTGTGCTGGCAGCAAGAAAACCTTATGCAAATTCCACTCTTGTAGACATCTTCTGTAAAGAGTCACTGTGCAGGAGATTGCAAGTCAGGAAATTTGAATTTGAAAGGCAAGTGTCTCCCCTGTGGTAAATTTGCAAAGTCACACTGAATTTTAGTAAGGCTGCCTTAGTTTGTGCTGGTTAAGGAACTGATTGCTTAAGCTGACATATTATACTTCCTAACTTAAGCAATATCTGAGCACAAAAACCACTCCTTTTATGTCAGCTTAATTAGAAGTGACTAATTTAATGAATGCAGTGTAATTAATGTTTGCTATGCCATGCAAAGATCTTATTTCAACTAAGCCAGATAGATTTTTCTTTCTCCTGTAACTGTAGCAGCCTGATTGCATTGGATCAATGTAATAAAATGTACAGCAGACTATAGCATCAGGCTGTCTACTAAAGGTATAGAACTTGCAGGCCTTCACTGGGAACCTGAATTTCCTGTTTACAAGTGCTCAGAGCATCAGGCACAGACATCCTCAACCCTCAATTAGGCTTGATTCTATTCTAATTGAAACTAGAGTAAAGAAGGAGCAACTCATTTCAAGACAAAGAAATTTCATTGACATAAAAATAGTAAAACCAGAAAGAATCAGATTTTGCTATCTCCCCGTATTCTACCTCAATTCAATGGATTTAGAAGCATTTCTGGCAGGACTGAAACATGACATTAAAATAAGCTGTGGAACTCCTTATTTTCAGATGGAAAGACAAATAAATTTGGGCAACTCATGCAAATCATAAACCATCTCCAAAGTTCAGAAGATCTCACAATGAAAATGTTGACTATATTAATGAATAATGTACCTGAGCAGAACAGATTATAAAATGAATATGTACCCAGGTTTTAAATAATAAAGTCAACACTAGTTATATCTTTTGAACTAAGATGAAAAAGAAAACATTTAAACATTATATTTATAGAAATATAAATAATGTGGAAAAGAAGGTACCTTAAGTTATACGTGCTATGACAGCTCAGGTTCAGATAGCCCAAATGACACTTTAATTGTATTAATTTTCAACAGTGTGAAGATGTCTCCCAGTATTTAAGGACAGCTACCTTACTGAACTTCTATAGGATTCTTGTAGGCATTTCCATCTCTCTCATGCTTATATTAGATATGCTCAATTTAGTCTTTCTTCGTGTATTAGAGAGAATTTATCCTTAATATGCATAAGAAGAACTTTTCAATTTTTTTTATGGCACATAATAATAATCTCCAATGTCCTAGTTCTTCTCCCTGTAGACTAAAACAAAGACCTCAAATCTTGAGAGCTTTATGAGGGTTTTCAGTATTTTTGTTCTCACCATTATTTGAGGCTTTTTGCTTCCTTATCATTTTCTCAAAGTAGAATCAGAACCAGAATGGCCTCCAAAACACCCTGCCAACAACTGCAATTCAATCATAAGCATAATCTTTGTTAAATAACCTACTTACACTTAGTTGGCAACACTAGCAAAACAGGCATCTCTACACAGCACACAAAACAAAGCTGCTCCAAACCTGATGATAAAATTTGGTGCTAAGGAAGCTTCTTATCTGTGCATGAACATGACATCCATTAAATTGACTTATCAATCTACTTTCCCCTGGAGATAACAGCAGAATGTATACAGAATACAGCAGAATCACATTTGGCCTTTTGGGTATGTAGGCTCTTGCTATTACAAATTATGCTGGCATGCTGGGGAAAGCACTGTGGATGGGGCATCGTTCCACCGTATGAATCAAACCTGTAAAAGGATGTTATAAACAAAAGAGGAATCCACTAAAACATGTATGATCTTGTTTTATATAGAGCCATAACTGCATTAGTTGAGTTTTGATACTCAGCTTATTTTATATCTTGATTTCTCACCTAAAAGTACATGCTTAATGCTACTGCTATAGCTCACTGTGTGGCAGGGATCCCATCAGAATCGAAATCTCAGTGCCAGTCACCTGCTTCATTTATTTCTTGCTGTGAGCCTAATGAGAAAACAGCCAGAGCTACCCTGAGAAGCTGAGAGGAAAAACATCACTTTTCCAGAGGTACCAAGAAATTCAAACTGTTCGGAACATGAGAGACAGTAAGAGCAGCTGAAATAACATGAAATATCACTGTGAAAGAAATAATCATCTCATTCTCAGTGTGATGGACTTAGATTGCACATGTCAGAGCCAAAGGAAGGAAAAAAAGGGAATTGAGCAAAAGCTTAACCAAAGCCTGGGCAACTAAAGTTTATCTAATGGCTTCAACAGAGATTCCATTGCACCAATTTTATTCACACCTTCCCTTGAGAGCAAAGTTCTCTCAGAATGCCCAAATGAAGTACACCCTCAAGGGTTTTTGCTAACTCCTAAATGTGCAGCAGTATTGGTATCCCAGAGATTGAAAGTGCTACGGATGATCATTTTGGGAAGAATATGTGGAATAAAACATCATATTTATGTAGGAAGATGGACATTTAGATAATGGCAAGCTTTGGCTGAAGGCAGAGAGTGAGGCAGCAGTTCTCGTGGCTCAGTGAATGCCTATTCCCTTTGGTTATTTCTTTGTTCTGCAAAGTCAGTAGAAACCATTGCAAGAAGAGCTGGTTGCAAAATATTTTATAATCATACAAATGAGTTAATAATAATCAAAACAATTGGATGTTTACTTTACCTACAGATTTTCTGGAGTACTTGAACTTTGGTAAAAACTTCAACCATTGTTGATTAGAACTCAGATTCTATTGGTGGAGCATAAGATACGACAAGATTTTAAAAAGGCCTATATTCTTATGGTAAAGCCCTTTTCCTACTGTTACAGAAAACTAGGGTTAAATTGCTCTATGTTTATGACTAGTTATTCTCGGTACTTCAGGCACTCTAGGGCTGTTCAGGAGGTTTTATTCTGAAAAAGCAATGCCACATGCTTTCTTCAAATACATTAGTAGGAGCTCTCTAACAGTTCTCCTTATATGACAAAAAAGTGGTTCATAGCAGAATTCTCTGAATATTGCTAACATTAAAAAAAAGCTTTCTGATCCTGAGTTGGGGAAGTGTAGAAAAAAAATTAGGGTATTTTATTCTTTTTACTCTGTTGAAAGTACTGAGACATTTCAATACTTAGTTGCAGTTATTCCAAACTATATTTGTGTGTCCCTTCCAAATGAAATCTATTCTGTTCTATTCCTACTGGGAGATGTGAGTATTGGTTTAACCCAGGAGGCCCTCAAATGCTGGAGAGGCTGATGGCAGCATGAGATGCCAAGACAGCTCTTGCAGCAGAAATGATTTCAGAGGTTCTGGGAGAAAGGATTTCCCGTTTCCTACCAGTGCCATTTTCCCCAAGTCAGCCGTACTAACCCTGAGCTTGATCAAAGGCCATCATGTTCAATAATGTGAAAACTCAAAGGAGGACTTTCAGTCCTGCAGAAGAACATTAGTGAGAGCTGTCTGGCTAGACAGCATGTTGAAGTTCAGTGATGACATTGTTACTTTTAATGAGCAAATAGCACAGCAAATATAAAAAGTAATTTGACTGTATTTGCCAGAATAGTGTCTTACAACAAAAAGAATAAGAGTGGTCGCTCAGCTGAAGAGAGACAGGAGTTTATTTGAGCACAAGAATCCTCATGAAAACAACAGTCATCCTGGCATTGTTCCCAGGCAGAGCAAGCTGAGTGGTAACTGATCAGGTTTCTAATATAAAAAATGATTATGCTCTGCTGTTACAAGCCTGGTGGGTGATCAAATACCTCTGTTGCTCCTCCCTATCTGCAGCTTCATCTCAGCTAATATAAAACAGTGCTTTTTTCCTGTTGTGCCCAAGCCTTATGACTCTGTAACAACAGGCATTGGGCCAGGTTGACTTCTAGCAACCCCAGCTTTCAGATGTTGTTTCCCTTGCTGTTTTCATGCTCAGTTCCACTCACTTCATGGTGGATAAAGATGTCAGGTCATCCTGTTCTTGCTGTGTCACTGACCACATTCTTGGGTTTGACACCAGAGCCCCTGCACACATACAAAGATTCCTCTTCTCTACAGGACCGGGATGCAATTAATGCATCTTTACAGAGACCAGAGGCCATGTTGTATAGGTGTGGACTTAACCACCTAGGTCCAAAGGAAAATTTATATCCTTTGTCCTTGGTAAGTTTAAGGGGTGGGAAATCGCACGAAGGCTGGGGGAGGAAAAATGGAAAACATGGCCTTAATTATTTTGAGGCCATTTATCATTTCTGCTCTACATAGTTTTTGATCCACATGGGCTGCAGCTTCTAACGTACAGTCTGAGATGAAGAAGAACGAAGTGGCACTTGATCAGGTTAGAATAACCAAGCCACAGGGATGGACAAGGATTTCTACCTTTGTATCACACAGGGGAAAAGGAAACAACATTTTTATTTCATTTTCACGCACTGTAGGATGTCAGGCTGTGCTTCTTTTTAGGATATTCAGGGAGAGAAGTGAGTGTAGAGGTAACGATACCTCAGTGGGAGTTATGCCTCAATGAAGGAGGAATAAAAACTGACTGCAGACACCAAGGTGTATGTGAGAGAGAGCCCAAATTGTAGGTGTGGATGTGCAAAAATGAGGAAGAGGAGAGAGGTTTTTCTCTCTTCCCAGATGCATTTTGTGCTGCTTGTCCAGGGATTCAGGCCCAGCTGTTGTCAACAAAATCCCACCTGCAGGACAAAAAGGATGGAGTACCCCGAAGAGACACAAAGCAGTGCCTCCACTTGCACATGTCAAAGCCTTAGAATCTTTTCTAACAATGATTTTACTCCCCCCATCCCAGTACCTGGTACCATTAGAGGTATTCTGAGTAATTTCCCCAGCTTGCTTCCCTCAGTCACAACTTTTAGCAGCTCTGGAACAGAACATGGTGATTTCTTTCAGAAAAAAAGGGAGAAGTTGAAGAAGAAAATACATATATATACCAAATAAAAAAATATTCTTCTTGTGTCACCAGAGGTGCCCACTAGCATTTATTGGTATTGATGGAGCTGCCATGTGCTTGTTCCTCCACTATCTGAAAAAAATAGAGATTTGTAAGAAGCCAGGCCAAAGGCGTGCCGTGGTTGGAAAATAAGTTTTCTTCTCCACCTTGAAAATGGAAGAAGGCAAATAATTTCCATGTGGGGTTTGCCATGCTTTTTATTAAATATCTGCTATCATTAGTGTATAGTTTGCCCAATTTCCAGAATACTACACATGAAAAAATGATCAGAACAAGACACCTGGCTGCTTTCTTGCCAGGTATCCCAGTGCTTTTGGGGTTTTCCCACAATCATTTTGACAGGAACCAGATTGTACAGGTATTAATGTAGTTTATCAGGCAGGGGCAGGACAGCCAGGCTTGCAGAACATTGTCTGCTCACACAACGCAGAGTCAGGATACTCCTTTCAGCACATTTCAGTTTAGCTTTGTTTTGCAGCCAATAATTCTTCACAGTTTCGTACCATGGTGACATGAGAGTCACATCCCCAGAGAGATGGTTCGGAAGAATTCTTTAAAAAGAGACAGACTCCAAGCAGTCATGATGAAATTTTAATTTATTTTTTTTTTCTGGCAGTTTCCACCCAAGAATATGAATAAACTTGTAAAGTTTTATCTTGGGTATTATGTGCCTAAGGCAGGAAGACCTCATGGTCCTTCCCTTCTTGGGCACAGCAGTAAGTGGCTTCCAGCCCAGCCCTGGCACTGAGTGTTCCTGTGCACCTGCAGCCCCACCTGGAGAAGGTCCCAGGAGGAGCACCCTCCTCTCCACAGCCTACTGAGAGCTTTGCTTCTTCAGCCACACACTGGGAGCCCTTACCCCTGCACACTTGGCGGGGTAAGTGTATAAAACCGAGGTCCAGAAATGGGACTCCAACGCCAGGTTTCCTCAAAGGCCACCCCAGCTGTCTCTTTGCAAGACCACTGCCTCACAGTGCTTTTGTACAGTGCTGTCCCTGATGTCTCCAGAAAACCTTGTGATAAACATATACAAAAAGGACTTATTATTTCACACCTTTAGAGGCATCACAAAGGGCGTCTGGTTTTCAGCCATTCTGTTATCTTTAGATATATTGTGAGGAAAAGACCTTTTTTCTATAAAGGAAAAAAAGAGGAAAGAAAACACTACAATGATGATTAAAAAACCATTTAAACTCCATCCACAGAAAGCATTCATGCCAAAAAACATTTTTTACAGCAAAATAGCTCATTTATCCTGCACAAGATAAAGCCATATATAAAACAATAGCTTTCAGCCTTTTGAGGCAACTTGTAGTTTTTGACAGCCTTAGCCCACAGCCTTTGATTAGATAAAGTCCTTAATATTGCATTACAAGAGAATTGCCTACATTATGGCAGCTGCTTGTTGCAATTGTGTTGACACGACTGACTTCTTGTGTGAATGTATTCTGGTCTTTCTAATCTCTTTAGCATCAGCAGCAGGACATTTTATTTGCAATTGATTTTTAAATTTAGGAGTAATTGAAGTTTAAGTGCAGTTACCTTCTTGCAACAGGGACAGGTTGATACTGTTTAAATCCTAATTATGCACTGATTAAAAGTGATTGCATTGCCAAAGTGAGAGAGGGCTACAATTTGTTTCATTCTTAAAGGCTCAGCATAGAGAATTAATTGTATTTCCAGGAAAACAGATCAACATAAAGAGGAAGCAATTAAGAGTTCATTGTTGAATCATAAGTTTCCTAGTAATTTTTGGAAGGTAGACAAGGTAGACTTAACTTTGAAAGCAGAACTTGTTGACAACGAGGATTAGTCATTTAATGGTTTAAGTGTTTGATGACAGAAGCTTTACCCACCATCATTCATACTAAGTTTTGCTAAAACAGGTAAGGCAAAAATGGGCTTATTTTCATGTAATCCTGTCTTGTAGTGGTCTGGTGTTTGCTTCGTTTTCAAATTTAATAATGAAATGACAGCCTGCAAATTGTTCTCATATAACAAGTAGGATAAACAAAACCAGTCACACTTTTCCTACGAGCAGGAGTTATTTCATAAGCCCCATAAAAAAAATAAGAACGCACAAGGGAAACCAGAACAGCAGCATACACTTCTACAATAGTGACAGGGCAAAATCTGGAGTCTGAACACATTATTGCTGGGAGTTCTGGATCTGAACTTTGTGACTGTCACACACAATATCTGAGACACGTCTGAATGATCCCATATTTTGGGAAGCACTTAGTCCAGACCTGTGCCTGTGTACAGTATTGCTTTTATTATTTATTTAGACACAAGTTATGTTTGTATAGTAGGTTCTGCTGTTGCATCTGATTTCTCATTGATGGAATATCAGCATTCCCAATGAAGTGTAAAGGCAGTATGTGCCAGCATCAAGGTGGCAGATTAGAGGGTTTTTTAAATCTTGTTGTGGGGTTTACTTTCTTCCTCTTTCTCTACAGAAAACATTGGATTTCTTAATTCCTACCAGCCTGTTACTAACACGAAAAGTTTCAGTCATGGCCAACACAAATGGCAAACAGAAGTTGCACTGTGCCCTGGCTCAACTCACCACTTTCAGACAATGCCTCACATCAACGTTGGTTCGACAGGAGACAGGGCATTCCATTCCTTTTGTCAGACTTTGAGAAATCTCCCAGTGCCAGTGAAATTTCACTGTCAGTGCAGAGAACAGTGCCACCGGTCTGTTAGGCTTCACTGAGGTGGCAGTTAGTAGTAAACCATGTCAGTATTACCCGGGACTCCAGAAAGGCCCACACGCAGTTCATCCACAGGTTCCTCTTTTCGGCATATGAAGTTCTATGGGGTAGTTCCAACGTGTAGAACAAGTTGTGACTGGGAGACCACTGTGGTACAGGAACCATGAATTCTGCAGTCTTCTTCATGTCACTTTACCAAACGATGGATACAGCCAGTTCCTATTTTGGTGATCACAGAGAAAGGTTCCAGTCCAAGTTTGTTTTTAGCCTGGCTCCATATGGCAGCAAGGCTCACACATTACTCTGTGTGTCACTGAATTGCTTTTGAACCTTTCCAGCCTATGTAGCCCCACTGTAGCAGACGAGTTGCCAAAATAACTTAGTTCCCATAAAATTTGCAAGTTCAGTCAAAAGCAAAAACCTGAATTTCATCAGTATCATTTTTTCTGCTGTAAGGAAAAGACCCCAGAAAAACAGCAGAGGAGAACTTTTATGATTACATAAGGAGAATGTAGAAAATCTGGGTTTCACTGGGAGATGCGCATCCATAACAAACCAGACATAGAGAAACCTGTAGTCTTTTTATCTTAAACTTGTCAAGTAGTAATTAAATCAAACACCAGGGTTCAAGTAGAAAGAAAAATTTTGGATTATGGACTAAGGAAAGGCTTGACTCATACTAGTAACATGAAAAGCAGTCATCAAAAATGTGCAGCTTCAACTGAAAGGTTAGATTTACCAGCGTGAATGCCTAGCAATTCCACTGAAATAAAAAAATGATCTAAAAAATGAATAGTTAAATAACACTTACAATAGTCCTTCAAGGAGCCACTGTCATTTTGGGTGACTCTGGAAGTCAGTGGACTGTCTTCAGACACATACTGATTGTACTGAAGAGAAGCCATGGGTAATTCTGAATTCTGGTCATGAGTTTAGGTAGCAATTTCTGTCTCCTCAGTGACATTCTATTGTGGTTGAAACATAAACAGCTTCAATGGCTCTACTCAATACTTGCTTACTGTCTGTAGTAGAATGATTTTTCCCAAACCTTTCTTGAACCATAATGTTCACCTAGGGAGCTCTGAGTGCAGTCCATCCTGGGCATTGGCCCAGGATATTAGAAAATAGAAATGACTTTGCTATAATTCCTTTTATGTGCATTCGTTTCTCAATTACATGATTTATAGGATCTTTCAGGCTCAATTGCTGCATTTGAGAAGATGCAGGAAAAGAGCAGGTCTAACACAGGGTGGCGTATAAGCCTGAATTTCTTTAGGGAATGCTGTTCCAAAGCCCATTGAAATAAGTAAACTCTTGGTTTTTTGCACTTTTTTTGCATTTTCTTCCATGAGATTTATGCAGGTTCAGAGGACATTTACAGGTTGCAGAGTATTGAATTAGAATCATGGAAGTGTTAATGTGTCATATATGCATAATAATAAAATGGTGGTTAGAAATCAATATTGGCATTTATCTTGTGCAAAAGTCATAGAAATATGTTACTCTTGGGATTTAATGCAGAGTCAATATTTAAAAAAAAACCCCAGGGCTAATGTTTTTCTGTGCTCCAAGAATTAAGAGGTTTCTAAGACTAATCAAAACCTTTCACACACTCTTTTCCCCTGTGTTGTAAATGGATCAAAAGTCTGAAAATGTAACTGAAGTTATTATGTTTGTATGAATATTTTACAATATATAAACAAGACCTTTACTTTGTAAGCAACTTCTGTATAGAAAAAAAATCCATTTCCCATAAAGGATTCACAGGAAGAGTTGTATGTTCAAAATGTACTTTCTTTTTTTTTCACCTCATTTGGTTGTCTGACCAACTTCCTTTTCAGGAAGGAGGATAACTGAAAACATATGCTTACTTATACAATATTTTCTTTAACTTCTTGAATTTCAGTAATAGGGAGATAAATTTGACTCAACCTCATCTAAGGATTTTTTTGTCCCACGTGGACTGCAGCTTTCAACACGTAGTCTAAGATGAAGAAGAACTGGGTGGCATTTGATCAGGTTAGAATAACCAAGCCACAGAGACAGATTAGGATTTCTACCTTTGTATCACACAGGGGAAAAGGAAACAACACTTTTATTTCACTTGTAAGCACTTTGTAAGCATCTAAGGATGAGTAAAGACTTTTCATACAGCTGTGAAACTTTCCACAGCTTCAGAGCCAACAGAATGTAACAGAGCTGTTTCCCACATCTCTTTCTACATCAGCTTTTTCTCATGACCTGTACTTACAATATTATGAAGGCTCCAGCAAACATGGCTAAGTCTATTAAAAAGAATGATCTGAGCTTATGTCATGGGACAGCCCAATATCATTTTGTGATGAAGCAGATTCTCTTGACAGTCAGTTGTGGGCACTGACCTGCTATCCAGTGGAGGGGTCAGCCTGGCAACCTTTTGCAATCTTGCTTCTAATTCAACAGCCTTTGTTTCTGCTTGGAGAATCTGCTTCCTGTTAAAATGTTTGAGTAACCAAGTATAGCCTCCCACAATATTGCCACTCACCCACCAAAAGTTTGCAGAACATTTGTGGATTTCCCAGGACATTCCTGAACTGATGGTGGTCTGCTATGATTTCCAGGAAAATGCATACAACTGTGACAAGTCAGATACCTTGGACTTACAAGAACAGAGATCACCAAGAGTTTTGAAATACGAACAGACACTGCCAGCTGCTTGGAAAATAAAGCCAAACCAGCATTTTCTTTTGATGGTAGGAGACAACACTCTACTGAGCCTGTTCAGATCTTTTTTGTTATCTGAGTCCTTGTGGGGTTAAATGAGAGAGAAAACATCCTGTTCCACATTTTTAGCATTACAGAATAGTAGATCTTTTATACAGATGAATACAAAGGTTTGTCCCAGATATTTTACTGTAAGATCTCTATCTCCTCCTGCAGATTTTTCCTATCACTGTACAACCTAGCTGAGCAGACTGTATTAACCATTTACTTTTCACTTTTAAACTGCTTGTGAATGCAACAACTATTTGTTTTCTTTTAAGTTTATCCTTGAGTTTCTTTTGATCCAAAAAAATAGTTGTGATCCACTCAAAATGCTGCTTAGGAGTTGTTGAATCTTACAAAGGAGGTTTTTCTGCTACAGGTGAATTTAATCTCCAATCCTGCAGGAGAGTTTAATCCTGAATGGAATCCCTGCTCCCTGCAACCAGCTGCACAGCATTGAACCATATAAAAGCCTTAATTTCACTGGTGTTCAACCATTGCATTTAGGTGCTGTGATTGGTGGAGAATACTTGGAGATTAATTTCCTGTGGTGGAGCAGTCTAAGAAACAGTGATCTCTGGTTCAGCAAGCAAAGGTGAGTGCTATGAAGAGGTTCTATGATGCACTATGAAATTAGTTATTTAATGGTAATTTTTCCTCAAGGCTTTCAGTGGTTTACTGGATGTTCTGGAAAAGGTTTAATTCTGCGTCTTCTGAATGACAATGATAACGATCTACAACCTAAAGAAGCTTATGGGCACTTTGTAGGCAGGCTTGTGATTGGTTACCTGAAGGGAAAACCATGTGTTCAAAGGCTGTGCTGGATAATGAATCCTGCTTTGTGCAAAGAAGAGACTCAATCAGTGTCTTAGAGAAAATCTTCCTTTCAGCATTTTCTTTAAAAAAGCCTAGGTCTGGAAATCTTGCTATTCTTTAATTTTGGGGTTTTTGTCCAGAGTTATCCATTCGCATATTTTCTTTCTGAAGTCAGCACAAAACCTTCCATAGCTCTTGGTTTCCATACATTCCTGAATATTGGCATAAATTCAGAAAGAAGAAACCATGGGACAGTGTGTGACATAGCAGAACAGAGCTTGGGAAAGGAAGCTTAGATAGCCACTTACTTGCTAAATCTAGCAGCAAATAAAATGAAGAATTCCAGCCTTGTAATCTTGTAATTAAAACTTGGCAAGTTGTTGGATATTTTTATTATTTTATTTTCCTATCTTTTTAGCAATGCAAGTAGAACATTTTAATTATAAAAATGGCTTAATAACCTCATAGGACATATTAATTTTAGACCAGTTGGTATTACTATATCTTTATAAAAGGCAACACAAATATTTTGATACATCAACCTTTAAATTAATACAGGAATAAAAACATTTAATTTTGTTTCTAACCATTTATGAAGAATGGGTAAGCGTAGGACTAACAGTAGTTCTGGACTTCAGCCTCGTCTTCTGACACCACTCCTTGGAATAAACCTTAGTCAAAATAGGGGCCAAATTCCTTTCTTCCTTACATCCATGTATGATACAGAAAAAAAGTCAAAATAGTAAGTGTATGACCTAAAATGTACTTTTTTTAGACAAGATCCATCAGAGAGTAAAACTGGCTCTTTATTAGTTTTTATAGTCACCTGTAGACTCAGAGGCATGTCGTTTGAAAGGGTTTTTTGGCCAATACATCTGACTGTAATAAAACATTTTGGGTTGGTTACCTGAAGTGAAAACTGGAGAGAGGTGAGATGGTATTTTTTTGTTTCTCAAAATAAGAACAGCAGTTTGGTTCTCAAAATCACTTTGGGGAAAGATTTAGTGTGGAACAGTGCAGGCTGGGAGGGGGGAGATGGTTAGCAACACTGACAGATTGGTACCAAAAAAAAAGAACCCCAATAATTGTTTTCACAGAATTTTTAAAGCAGTTCCATAATGGAGGGCTTTCTTCTGCTCTGCACTCCACCCTCTGAAATAATAACATTGCAACTGATGATTTTACAGGCAAATTTACTTTTTTATTTTTTATTAGGACACTCCATTAAAAAAGATTCATGAACATGTGAACTTACAGAACTCTGTCTGAGTGCATCCTATACTCCATCATAAAAAGAGACAGTTCACCTGTAAAAGTGGTAATTGTGTTGTAAATTTATTCTGCTATATCCTGCAAAGGTTATTATTCAGCTTATCCAAACTGTCTTAATTCATAAATCTGTGACTTGTATTATATGGAAAGTTATAGCATTGACTGTGAATTCCTGTCTATTTTGTGGAAAAAAGTCTCATTCCTTGCTTTAGTGCTGAGTTGAGCTATTTGTAATAGCTACCAATTACTGTTATTTGTTTCTCTTCGTAAAATCAGTTAAGTCTGGAGATAGAAGGACAAACATCTTTCCCACCAAAAGTCACTATTAAAACTAGAGCTCTTGTTGGGTAATATGTGCAAAAGGATCAGTGATTAATTCTGCAGGAACGCCTCTGTGCTATTCTAAGTTTCCGCTCCACATGGGGCGTTCTGAGCTGGTTGACCTAGCTGAATCCTAAAGACCTTTCACACAGCTAAAGTCACCATGGAGCCAGTCAATTGACACAGAAGGTCAAAAGATGCCATTGAAACTGCAATTGGTTAGGAATGTTTTGGTGTTCTGGGGCTTTTGTAAGAAAATGTTTTGTGTTGGTTTTGGGTTTTTTCCCAGTTTGACCTTGGATGGAGTTCTTCACTCAAATGCAAAAGATCACAGAATCACAGAAAGATTTTGATTAGAATGGACCTTAAAGACCATCTCATTCCAACCCCCCTGCAGTGAGCAGGGACACTTCCCACTAGACAAGGATGCTCAGAGTCCCATCCAGCCTGTCCTTGAACCCTTGCAGGGATGGGGCAGCCGCAGCTTCTCGGGGCAGCCACAGCTTCTCTGGGCAACCTCTGCCAGTGATTTACCACTGTCATTGTGAAGACTTTCTTCCTAACATCTGACCAAAACCTGATCTCTTTCAGTTTTAAACCCATTGCCCCTTGTCCTATCATTCCATGTCCTTGTAAAAAGCTCCTCTCCATCTCATGTAGCCCCTTCAGGTACTGAAAGGCCTTTAATTTCTCATCAAGCTGTCTGTTCTCCAGGCAGAATAATCCCAACTCCCTCAGAAAGCAAGAAACTTCAGGATTAGAGTATTTGCTTAAGAAAAGGAATTCTAACTCCATGGTTCAAACCAAGAATATGAAGCTGTGTTTTCTATATTCATGCATAGCAAATAAACATGTGCAATTTATTACCTGGAAGGATTCCAGCATCATAATCCCTAGTACTGGATAACATTTAAAAAGAAATAAATCAAGTGCTGAAAGGAAATGCTGCTAGAGTCAGACAATATATTGCTTTTATAATTTTTCATTTATTATGGGAAACATTATTATGGTTCCAGGCACCTCAGTGGCAAAATTCAGTAATGAGAAGTTACCTGTAAAATGAGTCAGGGAGAGAACAAAGCTTGGGACCCAGTTCAGTTTAAATATTGCACTTAGAAAGGTTGTAACTTTTTCTTGCCCCTATCTGAAGTGAGGATGGAGCTAGGTAGGCTCCTCCAAGGGATCATTTAGATTTCTACTAGCTTGAGATAAAAAACAATGCTACTTAGAAATTTCCATTTCTCTCCACTGGTTGCAGCAGCACAGAGCTTCCCACAAAATGACTTCTGCTGTCATTAAATCTGGCTGTGGTGTTTAACGGTGTGTCTTTACAATTCTAAGAATTCAGAGGTGCACCAGGTTGAAACAAAGTCTGTTTGCCGGGAAATAGCTATGACCTCTACTAGAATTTGTGGTAAGAAAAATGAAATCATCCAATTGGGTTAATTCTGGACACCACTAGTCAGAATATTTACCCTTTACCTGTCTGTCTTCATCTTAACTTTCATCTTGACTGGCTCATCTGAAAGATGTGTACTGTAGAATGGATGTAAGGGACATGATAAATCCATTAGCCCTCCAGTAAATGTAGGTAGAGTTTCTTCCAACTAATCCTTTCCTGAACTCTTCAGTAACTTTTACAGAATCTGTTTATCTGTACCCTTGCATCCTGGTAACTTTGGAATGACCTTCTTTCCTTTGCCTTGGGGTAAATGAATTTAATCCCCCTGTTTGTGTTTTTCACAGCAGTCACGGTAAGTACATCCTATCACGTGTTCAAGATCTCGGGGGACTTCATTCTGTTTGAATGCTTTCCATTGAACACCAGAAGGCAGAGGGAAAACATTCCTCTTTGGTAGAGGTCTGTAGACACAGCAATGAGAGTGTTTCTGCTGCAGAATCTCCTGATTCAAAGCACTGTTTTTGTGCTTGAAGCTTAGGTCTGTGCAGGATGTTTTTCCAGCAGAGTGATGGTGAGATGGGAAGGGGTAGAAGCAGAGGTTGAGGAGTGACCCTTTGAAAATCTGAAGTGGAGGGTTTTTGATAACTTTAAAATAGCATCTACAAGCTTTGAAATGGATAAAATTCACATATTTGTAAACACAACAAAAGTGTTGTGGGTTTATTATTGACAATGTAATGCTGGCTGCTTCTTTAGAAAGGTGACCCTAGAAACCCTATGACTATATGACCTGTCTTTCACAAAAAACAGCATCAAGTTCTCAGCCCTTATGTCTGCAGTGAAAAGCTGAAAGATGCCTCAAAGTTCAGAAAAAAACATGTTCTGAATTTTACATGGTTTGAGTTAAATGCAGTAAAGGAAAGAATGCTTGGCTTGGACTTTTAATCAGAATAGACAAAATAAATAAAAGTGAAATTGCTGGCCCACTTTTCCAGATGAGGCAAAATAAGACAAGGAGACTAAGTTACTTGCTGGAATTATCAAGGAAATCCTGCACCAGTGCAGTGAGCAGACTCTCTCCTTAAAGCCAGGCAAGTTTCTTGACTGCAGGGTTCCCATGTCTCGCATGTTGAGAGCAGGTTTTTTAGCACTGACTGACAGCAGGTCGTGTTGGAGCTCTCAGCCACTTTTCGTGGCTCTTTAGGTGGTGGTTGGAGACTCCTTCCCTGCTTTTGTAGCTCCTATTGCAGAGCTGTATGGTTCGTGCTGGAGGGAAGAGGTGACTCGGACTGAACTTCTGAAAAGTTTCTCATCAACAGGAGAATTATTATGGGAGGTGTTTGGGGATATTTGAGGAATAACAGGCTGTCCAAGCATTCTTTATTCAATAAATCTAATATGTAATTGAAAGTTTTGGTTTCATTGGGTACAGATTTCACCTTCTAGTGATGGTTTGATTAGTAGTGCAGGACTTCTCTGCTGCTTTGCCTATATCCCTCTCTTGCTCTGCCTCCTGCCCATTTCTCTTTTGAGCCATTTGCCATTGTCTTATCTCCCTGGTTTTGCTTTCTTTGCTCCTCTTTACCACAAAGTAAATGAATCCTCATTAGAATCCTATCTTCTCTTTCTTTGTGCCCAGACTCAGACTGTCCCACAAAATATTACTTAGTGTTGTTGTCTGGAAAAAAAAAACAACTATTTTTCTTGTTTCCATTTCCTGCGATACACAGAGAAATAATTTCTTGTTTGCTGCAATCACTGGTAACTGAGTGGAAAGAACATTGAGCTAGATTTAAGATATGAGAATGTGTTGGTTACAATAAAATGGAGGAACCTCTGTATTTTTTTTCTCTCAAGTATTTTCTGATTTATTTCTTCCCACCCACTCCAACCCCGAGCAAAGGGCAAAAGTCTACAATTTGACACAAAGGGAATTTCAGTGAAACGGTTCACCTGCTCCAAGCGCTTCTTTTCTGTGTTATTACTTTTTAATACTTACCCTTTACAATGCCCTCCTCTGTACTTTGACATTTAGCTTTAATCTGTGTGTAGCCATAAACATCACTTCTATGCTTAGGTCGGAGTCTGCCCTAGTGCCCTTGAACGAGCTCACAGAGGTGAAGTACATCAGAGGAACATGGCAACAAAGTCATTTAAGAACAGATGGTAAAAATCAAACACTATCACAAGTATTTAATTTTTTTTTTTAGATGCTAAGATCTAACTCAAAATCCCCTGAATATGAATCCAGGAGAGATTTAAACTAGAAAGAAATTCAATTCATACAAATATCTTTTCATTGCAATTAGACAGGAAGAGACCTACATAAATGTCAAGAGTCTGTTTGCCTTTTCATTTCCAAGGGGTTTGTGATGAACCAGAGAATTACTTGAATTTCATACTGATGAGCTAACTTACATCCTGATCTTCTCTACCAGACCAACACTGGAAAAATAGAACTAGAATAAATCTCGAGAGCTCAACTAGTGCAAGTCCCTTTGCTGTCAGAGAGGATCAGATGTGTCTGTGCAGGAAATAGTGCTGGGGTTAAAGGAGTGGAGTTTTTTGCGAGGAAAAAGAAGGCCACATTTCCATGGCCAGAAGCTGTGTTCAGGAACAGTGTCAAAGAAATTTTTCCTCAAAATATATATTATTTGTCCCAAGTAATGGGACGTTTCACAGAAGCGTGGCCATTATGGTGCTTTTAATACAGCCTTCAGAAGACCACTGTCCAGCACCTTGCAGTCTATCTGTAAAGAGAGTAGGCAAGCCCTTTGTACAGCTCTACTCATCTTATAATCAAAACTACTGATGCCCAGATGAGTTTCTGGAGGGTTCCCTCCTGCAGAGATCAACTATGTACTGCCTAAGGAAAGGGAGAGAAAAGATGTACTGTCAGGCTGATAAATGTTTTTGTCATATTTAATTGGGATTATCCATTGAGCCCCTTCTATTTTCCCTGCAGAGGTTAATCACTAACACACACCAAAAAAAGGCCTAAACCAGGACCTGAGCAGAAAACACAAAATATCTTATAAATCAGGCTGCATATTAACTGCTGTAATTCTCATCTACATTCTCTCCGCAGTGCTGAGAGGACTTTGCCTTAAAATAATGTTAAACAAAAGCAGCCAGGGAGCATCATATTCAACATGTATAATTAAGGCTCTGTTCAGGGTTTGTTTTGGTTTTTGTTGTTGGCTTTTTCCTCTTCATTCCTTGGTCTTTCAAATCCATTTGTTCCTTGAAGAATATTTCCTGCACTGTAAGGCAACTTCTGCAGCAGCACACTGCACATGATTAAGAAAACATTTATCTTCTTCAAAAATGGGAATCATTTGAAAACCTCGTACTTGCAATATTCTTTTGATGCATTTTTATTATATTCCCAAGCTATACAATAGCTTGTGTTGTGTTCCCTCTTACTACTATCTAACACATCACTTGCAGCCTAAGCAGAGATTTTTTTTTTTCCTTTGGTTTAGATCTCCATGATGGTATCCAGGCCTTTAATATTTTGGTTTGGATTCATTTTTAGGACAAAAGACATGGATAACAGTATTCCTTCAGGGTATGACTGAGTGTTGGGCTATGGTCAGTTTTGGGCACCACAATATAAATAGATAGAGAGAAGGTTATTAGAAAACATCCCAAGGAGAATGATGAAGATGGTGAAGGGTCTAGAGAGGAAACCGTACAAGGAGCAGCTGAGGTCACTTGGCTTGTTCAGCCTAAATTAGAGGAGACTGGGGAGAGAGTTCATAGCACCCTACAGATCCTTTAAGAGGGGAAGTGAAGTGTCAGATACTGATCTCTGGTGAGGAGTGACAGGACATGAAACTGTGTCAGGGGATATCTAGGTTGGATTGTAGGAAGAGATTCTTCACCCAGAGGGTGGTTGGACTCTGGAACAGGTTCCCCAGGGCAGTGGTCACAGCACAAAGCCTGGCAGGGTTCAACACGTGTTTGGACAGTGCTCAGAGGCTGTGAATCTTGGGGATGGTCCTTGTGGGGCCTGTCCAACTCAGAATATTCTGTGATTCTATGAATCTTTATGCTCTTTCCCCAGGTAGATCAGAGTCATACTCAACAGTCCTGCATACTAATTTTTATTCTAATCATATCAGAAGGAACTGTTCAGTCTGCAATTTTCCTTTAAGCCCAGGTCACAAAATATGCTTCTCCACTAGCAACACCATGTGGTCAACATATTCACCTCTCTGTATGTACCAAAATACATTCATCTGCCTCTCAGTTAGCGTTTTATGCTCAGGGTGAAACAGGGTATCCTCCCTGTGTTGGAGACCTATAATTCCTGTATCTCTGCAGGTCTTCCAACCTGTGCATGCCCCTGATCTTTAAGCCAGCAGTGGGATGTTTCCACTATATTTTCACGTCAGATGTTGTCTTCATATACCACTGTCTAAAGAGATGTGTTTGGATGCCCGTATGCATGTTTCTGTACTGGTATGCTTGGGCTAGAATCACTGATCAATGATGAGACTGAATCACTGAAGTCTCTGGCTTTAAGCTTTGTGTTGTAGCTCGGAATCGACATATTGAGAGAGCTGTGGATTGTGATCCAGGACCTGCAGAAGCTGTAGTGAGGCTCAGTGCATTGCTTTGTCAACCACGTTTCCTGTGCTTTTGCTTCCAGGAGACCTAAGAGCATGGTGTCCTTTCCACAACCTCTTCTCCAAACCTTACAGCCCTTTCTGAAATAGTTCTTCTGTGCATGATCAACCCAAGTTGATAAGCTGTGATGCCTTTCTTCATTCACTTCTTGCTGTTCCAGAACCTCTCCTGAGGAGATGACATCTAGGAATATTTCCCTTCACAGCACAGATGCCATCTTTCCTTAAAAATTCTGTTATCCTGTGATTTATTGCTTATTGTTCTTGGTTCTGATATAGTCAGATGCTGTTTGTTTGTTGAAAAATAAACAGAAATTTCGTAACAAGCCAGTATTTTCAAAGTAGCATGAAAGATATATAACATTCCTGCTATGCAGAGTGTTTATTACCAGTGTGCCTTCTGAGTGAAATAATTGAAAGTTTCCCCCACAGCCCACTCTTGAGCACTGGTGACCTCACGCACCTTTGTACGGAGCTCGATGTTCTGGGCACCTGCCATGTCAGGGCTGCATTGCATTGATCACTTCCATAATTCATTTGCTTTTACAAATGAGCAGTCACTGCTTTGCTGCCAAAGGAACTGAGTGATATACCTGGAGCTGGTGCTTAAGATTTTTAAGATCTGAAGTCTTCCTATCCAACAGATAATGTATTTTCTTTGCTGGTTCTCAAAGAACTCTCTACTAGAAAAATATTGTGTTTCTTCTTTTTGATATTAAACAGGTTTGTTAACAGTTTCATTGTGTTATCAGCTTCATTATGTTATCAGGGAGCTTGTAATGAATTATCTGAAATGCAAGAATGCTCCCTGTATAATAAATCCTTTCAAAGGTCAGGATGAAGCAAATTAGCCAAAGGAAGCTATTAATTATGCACAGATCAATTTTTGGTAATGCAGTGTGAAGTCAAGAATACAGTGATAAAAGTTTTCTGGTTTTGTTGTTCATAGTAATCTTTTTTTTTTTTTTATGGACAGGGCAGCTTGTAGTATAGATGACAGGTTTTTTTTCAGAAAGTTTTTTGTCATCTACTGACTTTGGGGAAAATGAAGCATCAAATTTAATACAAACACTGCTGAATTCAACCTCAAGAGTACAGTACTTTTCATTTCAAGTGGGAAACTGATCTTCCCCATCTGCTCCACAGTTCAATAATGTTTCAGTTTCTCAGAAGTGTTCTTAGGAGGCTTGCTGGCTGGTAGCATGGAGTGCTCTCTAAACTGGGCTTTCTGTGGACATGCAGGGTCTGAGCTCATACACAGCTGCAACAAATGCAGTGACACAACCCCACAACCAAAAAAATGCCTTGGGATCCTACAGCCAATCTGAGTCAAGTGCTTCAATACCAACCTTTGGATTATATCTGGTGGTGGTGACTGCCTTCAGACTAGTAACTAAAGGAAAATATATGTTTCTTCTTAGTCCCTTAGTGAGGTTCTTCCAGAATTTGATATATCGATTTGTTTTTCCTTAGGTGTTTTTGCCAATCACGTCACATCTCACTGCACACAATACTGGGGTTTGCTAAACAAGCAGGAATTCTGTTTTGAGTTGCAAAGTTGGAGATATAATGCTACTATCCAGAATTCAGGCTTTGGGATATTTACCATTGTGCTTGAAGTCATAAACCACTTATCTCCAGGGGACAGAAAATAACATTTTCTTCTGAGTCATTACACTTAATAATTGCAGATCTACATGCTAAGTAAAACTTCTTTCCCTGGAAGCAAAAGCAATTCCTGCAAGCAATATATAAGGCTAAATAGGCAATGTGTCTCATTCCACTTACTCTAATGGTTCTCTGACTGAATTTTGTTAGGTTTTACCATATGTTGAGTGGATTATGAACGTGGTGAAAACTGTGGAGTAGAAAATGTTGAACAAAACCAGCAAGTCAATTAAAAAAGAACTTTAAAATCATTGTTGGGAAATGTTTTTCAACAAAATGTTTTTAAAAACTTACACTATACAATTTTGAATATCAAGTCAGAAATAAGAAGTTCTGTCTCAGAGTTTAGAGGCTGATTACACTGGGGGAGTGTTTAGTTGGCTATGTTTGTTTATATGAAGAGGGAAGGAAAATATCTTTAGCTTTGACTACAGTTCCTCATGAATTGTCCTGAATTTCATTGGATATGAAAACATAGAATTGTCCTAATCAGTCCATATAACATAAGAACTGACTTTCGTGTGTGTGTGTGTGTATGTGACAATTTAGGAAGCTCCCTACAACAGTTGCTATAAAGACTTAAAAAATACAAGAACAGAGGAGAGTTCTTTGTAGATGAAGTTTCCTACCCATTTTTTTCAAGGCAGAGTCCTCAAGTAAAACAAACTCAAGCCAAAACCAGCATTCAGTAAGATTTCAATTCAAAACTCAGTGCTTAAAGATCTAACTTCCCATTAGGCCATAATTCTAGAAGAGAAACTAATGAACTGGAGCAAATGGGTTGGGGTAAGAACTGTAATGCCCAGCACAGTTGCCAGTCCAGATATGTGTGAATGCACCTGTGTGCTATGGAAATAATGTCCATAAAACCAAAAATATTTTCCTTAGGAAAAAAAGGTCACAATCACCAAAAACTATGTGGCTGCCTAGACAGAGTTCCTTACCATATTCTTTTGTGGAAATTGTGTTTAAACATCTAAAAACTTAGTTGTATACTTGTCACAGGAATGAGCAGCAATGTACATCTGTGTGAGCAAATCCTCTGCTCTTTGTGGTTTTGACTGTGCTCTGTAAGTGTTATATTTCTGTGCATAGAAACTACATTTTCAGAGTCTGAATGACATCTTTCTTTCTCCCTGAGTGATAGATTCAGACCATGTTCACTCTGGTCTTGCCTTGCGCAATGCAAATCAAGGTCTGGACAGTCTTGAACAGTAGGGAGATGGAACAAAAGAAGGCTGCTTTTCTTGAAATGTTCCTCCATTATCTAACACTGAGAGATGCCCAAGCACACAGCAGTGAAAAAGCACTGGTATTCATATTCAAACCACTCATCTCTGAACCCAACTGGCTCACAGCCAGAGGACCTGATTTTATTTTCAATGCCACTCTAAGCCGAGCAAGATGCTCCAAGATGCAAAACTATAATATTTAGGACTGGATTACAAGTCTTGTGCTAAACTCTTATTTTACCTTATCTGAGTTCTGTAATCACCCATGTACTTGTACCTTCATATGGCTGAGGTGGAAATGACAGTGCTTCCTCTCCTCAGCCAGCCCTGTGAGGTTTGTCTGAGGAGCTGTGTAATCCAAGCACAAGTCACGGGTCAGTCACTAACCCCTCTCCATGGATTATCTCAGGCCAGTCCCGAGCAGAGGATGGCAGAGCTGAAGATGGTGTCTGGTCACACTGGGTTGTGTGAGGGCTGTCTCGGCAGCAGGGATCACTTGGCTCCCCTTGGCAGATAAATCAAGTGAGAGGCTCTCCCAGCCCAGCGTGAGCAGGCACCCTTAACAAGGTCAGTGCTGCTCTGGAGCTGAGGTTTCTTGCACAGTCTGCCAGCTCCTTCCCAAAGCAAAGGAAAATGAACTTGTCTCATCTGTCCTGAATCCTTCTGCTGTGCCATGAATCAGCACAGTAAGAGATCCCATTCTGCAGAAGAAATTCTGCTCTTTGGAAGTTTTTGGAGCCCACACACTGAGTGGGTGGTTGCCCCTCTGCTGTGTGCCTTGTTTTTCCTGTGACAGAGAGCTCTGGCATGGGATGAAGTACAGCAGCTGGACCCAGCCAGGTGGCTGATGTGACAACAAGCCACCCTTGGGGAAGTGGGATCCCTGGCACTGATGCCTTCCAACATGGTGTGCAGGAACATGGGCTGGGGGTGAGAAAACATCATGGGAGCAGAAGAAGCAGCAGAGTTTTAACTGGGAGAGAAAAAGAAATCTTTTCTGGGGAAGAGAAAAAGAAAAGGAAACCAGCCTTCAGGGTGTTCTTCTATTGATATAAGAACACATAAAAACATTCCAAATCTGGACTTGGTGGGAAATGTCCACTTAATTACAGAGCCACAGTAAAGCCCTGAGCACTTCATGGTCAGAAGTAGCCCAGTCTCCATCTTGCTTTGGATCCATTCCTTTCTCTTATCTGTGTCTTGCAAACAAGCCAGCAGCCGAATATTTATTACGTAAACTGTGTGGGTTTGAGGCCAGCACCTACCAGAGTCAGTTGAAAAACTCCCCTCCATTTCCATGGACATTGGATCAGACATTGATAGGGTGGCATTTAAGAAACAACAAAGGAATTAAGAGTCTCTGAGCTAATTGGACATGCTGGCACATGTTCTGTTTGCTCCATCTGCCATCCTTCAGACAGCTATGTGGCTAGGAACAATATTTCTTGACATTCTCATGGCAGGTACCATATGGTTTCAGAAAAATTCTTGCCATAAGTCCACTGGGCTATGAGTTTAAACTTGCTCTAATGTTATTTTTAATCTGACTTCACATTAACCAGTTTGTCTTACCTGTGATTGTGGTTTTTTTCCTTTCCGTATTCAGCAGGGAGTTGATTTTAATTAGCATTCCAAAGTAGCCACCCAAAAAACTGTGAGTCCAATGCTGGAATGAACTCCCTGGGGAAGGAGGAAAAAGTGTAGAATATGATGGTGACATAAGTCGTGTAACCCTAGAAAAAGGCCTAAGCTATTTCAGATTCTTACCTTACTTTCCCCTTTAAATATCTAGTCCACTTAGAAAACACTTGGATTTGTTTATCTGGTTTCAATTTGCATGATCAGATTGACCTGTATCATAGTAATTATTTGAATATGCCCATTTGGAAAATAAGAATAGCCAGGTCTGAACATGTAAATTCATCAATTTGGTCAAGGGGTTGCATTTAAGACCTCTCTTATCAACCCTTTTCTTTAAGCAAGGTTTGTAATAGAGCAACATGCAGGCATCTACCAGAAAAACTTTGATATTACAAAACTCTTAGCTAAATCACACTGTGATTAGGTTAATTCATCAGTGCTAAAGAAACAAACTCAGTAGTCTGATTAAATGGGATTCTTACAGTGATTAAAAGCTTTTTTAATTCCTTTTTTGGCTCTGACAAAAAAAAAAAACCAAAACCTATGTCAAATATCTTCTTGGCAGAAATCCAACTCAAGTGCAAGTTGACTCAAGGGATGCTTCTTCTCATGGCTCTGCATGAGCTGCCTGCAATTACTACAAATTATCTGGCTTGTTCCAAGCTGTGTATCTTTGCTGAGATACTTTATCTGTCAAGTTTCAGTTTCCACATTGAGATTTGTCTGAGTGTGAGTGATGTTGGGCTCAAGGCTGTCTTTCTAGAAAAATCTAGAAATACATTGACCTTGATTTTTTTCAGTACAACTCAGGCAGCCCAGAGAGTATTTCACTGGTTGGTTCTTTTGGTGTTTTCTTTTTGTTTTTGTTTGTTTGTTTGTGTTGTTGGTGGTGGTTTTTTATCAGTGGTTAGCCAGAACGCAGTTCTATAAAATCATTCATCTTCAGGCGAGCTATTTCAGGTAATAACAAAGTTATGGGCTTCCCTAAGGAAATCTGCAACTTCCTGAAAATGCAACTGCAGCTCTGCCATGGAGTGTGGTACTTAAGAAAGAGCTCGCTGCTCTCTGTGGCAGCATTGCAGGTGCTGGCTGCAGCTTTTGTGGAGAACCATTTCCCAGAGAAGAGGAAAAGTCAGTTTCTTTTTCTTGTGCAGGGAGCAGAACACCTTGCAAGGAAATGCACATGCTGGTCTAGCCCATGCTGTAAGTCTGATCCAGGCAGGGACTGAGTTTTATTTTAATGAGTTATGTTAGCTTGAAAGAATTAGTAAAATGCAGAGGCAAACTGGCATGGTGATGACTCTGGTCCCATCACCAGCTTTCCATGGGGTCCTGCAATGTCTCTTATGACAAAGGGCTTTCATAAAGTAAATCATACTGTCAGGGAAAGTTGCATGGATCTGGCCCCATGAAAATAAGAGCAATTGTAATGGGGTGGGTCTTGGGTTAAGTCTTAACCATTCATTTCTTGACACGCATGCTGCTGGCACCAAAGGATACAATACCCTGATTTTCTCTCTGCCTCAGCTCTGAATCTCTTTTTGTTTTCTTCCTTCTCCCCTTCTTCCCCCATTTTATGAACAGGACTTTCTAGGCAGTAATGTGTTTGGGCTGCTGCCTCTCAAAGAGGTAAACAGAAGGAAGAAATTTTCCTTAGGCCAGCTAGCAGAGCTTTTTCTCCCTAAGTCAGAAGGCTTTAGGAGACTTTTCCTACTGAGATGATAGGCTTTTAAATGGAAACCAAGGGTCATTTATAGATAGACTTCTCTAGTGATTACACAGGGAGAAGGAGCTGTCATGTTGAGAGCCTCATTCACTTCACTGTCAGTTTATTGGCTGATATTTGCTCGGTGGAATAGCTTCCACCCTCTCTGCATCATTCAAAAATTGAAGAAAAATAACAGAAAAGAAGGCAAAATTAAATGCTTCCTCTTGAGTCATGGATGCTAGCAGGGATTGTTAATAGATGCAGAGCCTTTTCCCTTAAAAACTATGTATTTTTATGATCAGGGATTAAAATATTTTGGGTTTGTTTTCAGTCAGTAAATTAAGTTTTTTGAAATTCTGTCTCCGAACACTGAAGGTGCCACATAACATTTATTTCCTGTGTCTGGTAATCCACGTCTTGGAGGTCAGACAATGAATCATAGCAAACTCTCTTAAGGAGGGTTTTCTGTTGCTATGGGTGTTCTGGTTTGTTTTGTTTGGTAGCTTATTTTAGTTTCTTTTCCTCAGTAGAATTCAAAGTGCTTGTCAAAAATACGCAATATATTTTCTAGCTGTTATGTGGATAACCAAAGGCAAAAATACATGGTCATAATTTGTCCAAAAGGAGTGCAACGAAGAGTGACAAGGCAGAGAAATGCAGTCCAACGGACTGCTGGCCTGAGCAGCAAAAATAAATTGTATCTCCTCGTGAATAGCCAGGGATATTGAAACTTTTACCAGCTTGTTTGCTTAGCTTCCAGTAAAGGCAGAGTGGCTGATGATGGCTCCTGCAGAAGGACAGATTTAGACAAGTGACAAAAGAAACCAAGGGAATGAGTGAAAGAGTTGCTTTCAAGCAGCTCTGCCTGTGAAGGATCTGTGAATATAACTCCAGAACTATAACTCCAGAACCTGTTTATAGACCCTAATGAAATCCTTAATATTACCCTTGCAGCTTATAATCATTTTCTTTTATAAAGGGGGCAAAAAACCCCCAAATTTTCTCACATTCAGTCCTTCACCTGAAGCAAAAGTAACAGCATGAATCATAGGTAAGAAAGAACCTACAGAACATTTAGTTTGGATGTCTGAAAAACAAGGGCTATCAATTTTTGTCCTGTTTCTCTTTTATTGAGACATAGAGATTTAATTTGGCAAAAGCTTGTCATCTTAAATGATAAGTAGTCCTCAGAGGAGGATTTCAGAGACAAACAATCCAGACATGGTAGGTTTTCTTTATCAGTGTGTTAATCTGATTTTAAGAATATATGTTTCAAATTTCATACTAAGGTTATATTTTAAATTCAAGTATTTCTGATAACTTCTGCATTTGAACTTTCACATTCAAAAGACTATTATTTCAGCTATTGAACCAATGTAACTTTTCAGGTTTCATATCTCTGTCTAAAGACATCTGAACTTCTATTTTTTGGCAGACAGTCTTGCAGTTATTTCCATTTAATCTCACTGGAAGAGATGCTGACATTTTTCTCTTCCAAGTGTGGTTTTTACACCTGGCTACATCGTCAATTAAAAAAAAAGCACCATTTTTGATGATACCATTAACATTAAAAGACTTGCTTATCTTTCTGTCAATCCCTGCACAAAATGAGCACAGATCATACTAAGATTTTTCTTAAAAGTTCCCTTACCACTACAGCAAAAGATGAATTTTTAATGCCTACCTATCTAAATGTATTATTTTCTTAATTTCTTTTATTGTTTTGTGGGGTTTTTTGGTTTTGTTTTTTGGAGATTTTTTAATTATGAGCAAAAACATTAATCACCAAGACTTGCCTTTGGCTTCCAGGACACTAGATGCTTGCTCTGTACTTCAGGAATAGAAATAATAAAAAGAACAGAAAAATAAAACAAGGCAGATGTAAATGGCCCCCGGCTGGAATTGTCAGCAGAACCGTGTAATCCATATCTCTCTTAATCATGGTTTTATATTCATTTGAGTTCAGCAATACTATAAGGCTTTGCTGCATGATGGCTGTTTGGATGTTATGTTTTAAAATGTGGCTCCGGTCTCATTCCAGTGTTTGCTAGGTTATATGTTGGTCTACAGCGCAGATCACCCCTAACTGACACATATTACATTGTGAACTTAATATTTATGGGGTAATGCAGAGAGTATTGTTGCTACTGTCTTGGCTGCGTTTGTTCCATTTGAGCCAATTCTTTAAAAAAAAAAAGACTGCAAAGCTAATATCACACTTTCTCTGGAGGCACTCTCAGATATGACCTATGAAAGGAAAAATGCTTGTGCAGCCTCAAGGAGAAGTCAAAAATACTTTTAGCCAATTATATGTTCTAAAGGGAGACTGATCAGGATGCACAAGGGTCTGGTACACCGTCCCTTCAATCTGGTTTTTCCTGGGAATTTTTTAGTACTTATGATATTTGGCAACATCTGAAACAACAGTGAAACATCAATCAGTAGAAATAACCTTGAAGACCTGATCTACTAAAGCTGATGGACTTTGACACCCTTGCTGTAACTGATACTAGCTTTAGATCAGACACTCAATCATTTTTCTTCATCAATCCTCTCTTTCCAGGATTGTGATAGAAATTGGATAATTTTTATTGATTGCTCTTTCATGGTGGGAAATAGGAGACAGGTACCTCTGTCCTCTGTGTCCTGGGCTGAGTCTCAATCTCTGGCTCTGGCTGGTCAGCCTGCCAAGAACTCAGACATTAGTTTTCTGACATTTCAGCACAGCTAATCCATAGCGGTTCTTTTCATGTTACCTTACTTTATCCCATTTTCTCAAAAAAAAAGGGGTCTTCTGTCTGTCCTACAGGCAATGTACTCTTACTTGGTGCTCTTCCAGTCTAACACTTATTAACAGGCTTCTGAAAAAGCAACTTGTTGTGAATACTTTAAAGCAATGATTAAATAGTTTAAACCTAAATCAGTGTTTTAGATAGACAAGTTGGTTATCAGTAATTTCAGCAATCTTGTCCTAGCTCAAATTAAATAGGAATGCAAATAACAAAAAGTGTTGAGCTATGATAGAAATCAGGAAATGCAAGAACCAGCAATTGCTCTCAATCTAGGCACAATGTCCCTTTAGTATGTGTGTGTGTGTGTATATATATTTATCTTTCTGTACAAATTTGGCAAAATTCTGTATTTCACTACAGATAGAGAAGTTCTTCCTGAAAAGGCAGAGCAATTCTTGTCTGTCCCCTGCAGAAGCTGATTGTGTTGGCACACTGACAGGAGCCTTGGCAAAGAGCAGAGGACAGCTGGAGTTGAGAGCCAAGTTTGGAGTGTTTAACTCCATGAGCTCACAACTGTCAAATGGTGATAAAAACACCTCTCAGAGCCGAGAGTTGTGCAGCTTAGCAGGAAGCTGTGAGTTGTCAGAGTTGGGATTGTGAGGAATGAGGGACAACTTTCTTAGGCTTGAAAGAGAATTGATAAAACATGTCGGGAGCAAGAAAAGTTTGTGTATGTGTATCTCTACCTGTGTTGTTTAACTTGTGTGTGTGCTACTTCAGAGCCCAGGAGAGGGGCTGGTTTGATCAGCCACAGTGCCAAACACGCTGATCACCTGCTGAACGTGCCCAGAGCTGGCAGCAACAGGACAAGTTTCAATGTGCTCGGAAGGGCTATTCTCCAGCTCAGCCTCTCTGCCCAACAGGAGCCAGACTGTCACATGTGCCTTTCAGGCACTCAACAGCTTTTCCGCCTGATGTGCCAAAAACTTCAGAGGGTCTGGCTACTGATTTTGCCAAACTGAAACCTGCCAGTGAGATCTGTGAGTCCTGCTATTGGATATCTTATTGACGTGGATAACTTTTGTTCGTCTTGATAGTGGTTTCACTGATGTGAGCGTGTGGTCACTAAAAGCAAAACTGAGAGGCATGTTTAATTAAAGCTACAGTGCAGCCAAAGTAGCCTCCTGAGTGTGGTTGTGTTAAGGTAGGGATGACCGAAAACTGGATCTCAACAGCTCTTGTCAGAAGAATATAAATTTCAGTTTCCTTTTCATTGTCCGGTTTCAACTGCAGGACACAAAGCTGCTGTTCTTTCATAGATAGTGTGCTCTGAATCAATTCTCATAAACAATATTAATTCCAGCATCCCCTTCCCCTACCCCCAAATGATTTCTAGGCTCTATTTCCATATGTTGCTAGTAGAAAAGGACTAAAGCAGTAAAAACCAGGCACATTGTGGAAAACATTTCTGGAATTTTTGCTTCTTGTAGATTGTGTCAGTAACTGGTAGAATGTCCATAAAACTTGTATATAAAAACAAGCAAGACTTTTCAGAGAAGAACTATGAAGGGGGGTAAAATCTGATAAAATGCATAATTTTCCTTGTAGTGGGTTTAAAAAACAAAGCTTATTACATCAGTGCAGATTCACTCTCTGAACTCAGCAGAACATTTTCTTTCATGAGATCAGTTGTTTGGTTTTGTTTTGTTTTTTTTTACAAACCCTAATCACAAACTGAAAACTCTACCTCCTGAGAAAATACCAAAACTTTTATTTAAACAACTTAATGTGAGTCTGACCCTGAAGAGCGACATATTCCCAAAGCTGCACAGAGGGCACTCTAAGAGGGCTAACACTAAACCCGACGAATCCAACTTCCCTCAGTGCTTATGAGCATTCAGCAGAAATCCCTCCTATCAGCAATATATTTGGATTTAAAAGATTAATTCTTACTTACTGGGTATTATGTTACCTTCCTAGCCTACATTTGTTATGGGACAGACAGAATCTTCTTATCTTGATGATACAATCTCTGCCAAGGTTGTGGCATTACAGTGAGTAAAGGATGTGAAGTATATGAAGAGGGGTTTGATTTGAGACAAATCCAGACAGATTGCAATCTCAACCACTTGCAGAATAGGATCTTGTGGAAGTAACAATTAAGAATAAACTGAAATGTAAGTCACTAAGCTTGTGCACTATAAATAAGATTTTCCTTAGGAAAACCAAGGCAGTTAATAACATAATTACTTTTATGTATAGTCCATGAAAACACAAATTTGGCAAAATATATAACTAAAATATTTGTAAAGAGTATCACAAATAACAATAAACACAATATTCTTAGGCTAGATTCTTAGTTAGAGGGCTGCAGGTTTTTGAAACCACACAGTTTTGCGATGCTCTGCTGAGAGTTCCTCAGGGTGGTGGAAAGAACTGCATTGTTGTGACAGAAGTCTTCTGTGGCATGGAGGCTGGACCAGGAAAGTCACAGGGAACTTGCTTTGGTATAGAAATGTGCAAAGCAAGCCTCTTGCAGAACATGGAGCTGGATTTTGCTGGCCATGTTCTGTTTAAGGAGATCCTTCCCAAATGCAATGTACTTGTGCCTGGTAATGGTTAGTCCAGAGATTTATTGGTTGCCACTTTCCTTTTTGGAGAGATGTGACTCATTGATTTATTATTTGACAAATCTGGCAGCTAATTCTGGATATTAAAGGAGCTTTTCAGAGATGGAGGTATTTAAAATATATTTACATTTTTGCTCTATAATAAAATGTCACTAGTTTAAACAGGAGAAACAAACATTATTTTTGGGGTGTCTTAAGTGGTTGTTAATATCTTCCAAATGACTCATGGGAAACTACAATGTGCTGGAGGCAAGGGAAGCCACTCATCCTGCAGTGACTGCAGCTGGTTCATCCTTACCATCCATGTTACACTGTCTGCCTAGGCTTCTGGCATTTGGAATTTAGCACAGTTTTGCCATGGAAAGATTGTCCCAGCAGAGAGTTTGTTGTCAAGATTAATAGCACCTGCTGACCCTGCAGGAGTGCTATGCCGATAATTGCATTAGGATAGCCAGATATGCCAAGAAAAGGGAATTTTTTTATCTTGAAGTTCAGCCCAAGATGATGCTTGCAATACTCATTCCCTCTCATACTAAATCTTGTTGCTGTGTTTCCAGTAGTATCAGCAGTTCAAAAATAGCTCAGCTATGGTTTCCCAAGCTGCAGCCATGCCAGTGTAGTCTTTCCTCATCCATTTATCTTTATTTCTGATAATCAGGGCAATACAAGGAGCCCACATGTGTTTGCATGGAAACCCAGCTCATAATTCCTCTCATTCTGAACAACGTTTTCCTTTGAAACAAACAACAAATAGGAGAGGGACACCACATATACAGCCTACAAATTTATTCCTTGGAGTCACTGAGAAAACACGATCAAAGAGTCTCATGGAATTAAAACCATGACGCAAAAACTTCTGAACAACACAATTTAGTTCTTCTCAGAGTACTGGTATAGGAATGATTCAAGCCATAGTTCAGGCTGAAATTTCAGACATGAAAATAAAGCCCAGTCATAGTGACAGATGTTTTAGGAAGTACTCGGGCTAAGTTTTTCAGCATTTTCATATTGCATTTGTTCAGAAAAGCCCCCAAGAAATACTTCCAGTACTACAGGAGGGGGAAAAAATAGGGAACACCTGTGAAGTTTTAAGTATTTTTCTAAGTGCAGCATAATTCATCTTTGCATGTCCTGGTCTTGATAATCAACAAATTAAATTAACGCCAGAAAAAGTGAAAAGAGAAACCATCAATATCAGAGAAAATCCCAGCAGCACTCACTGTAAACAATATTTTTCAGAGCTGTTCACCAGCTCCTCTGAAAAAGCTCACTTGTATCAATAAAAGGTTCAAAGACAGTGAACTAGAGAAAAACTTGAGAAAGCTATTAGTAGACTGTAAAATGACAGCCGTGTTCTGTGTTGGGAGCAGTGCGGGCTGTGAGGGTGGGCTGCGACAGGGCTATCCAGTGCTAATTAGGAGAGAGGGAATTTGGTGGATGCTTCTCAAAACTGCACTTCCATCTTGGAGATAGCCTCCAGAGTATATCAAATATATAGTATCAGCATTTTTATGCTTTTTATGATGATCTCCAAGAGTAATTGGCGCTCATTAACATTAAATTTGCTATAAAAATGTACTTAGAGTGCATCATGAACTGCTAGGAGAGTTTGCTGAGTTTTTATTCTTTTATGGTTCCTACACGGCACAAAAAGATAGTGGAAGAGAAAATAATATAAGGGTCAAGAGGCCTGGGAGTTGTTTTACTTCACAGGCTTGCAGAGCCAATTGCTCCAAAGAGGAGCTATTGATGGCAGCAGTACAGAATTAAAAAGAGAAAAAGGAAAAACTTTTTATGACTCCTTGGACTGTCTCAGTCAAGAAGCCATAAATCAGCAGTAAGGTCATAGCAGTAGATCACGAAACAGGTCAGGCCAACACAGGCAGGATTCAATTCTGGTGTGGCCAAGGGCAGCTTTTGATATTGCTGCTTTTCTGTAGTGTGGAGTGAAGCACTCAGGGTGTCAGTGGCCCAGATGGCAGAACACACAACAGCAGCAACCCTGTGCAGCTTGAAGGTTCAGTTTCTCCCTCTTTCTCCTTCCGTCCTTATTTGCTTTCTTCTAGCTGGTTCATGATCATCCACTACTGACAGGAAAAAAGGAAGGAAGGCATAGGTCTGCTTCAGATGAATCTCTTCTGCTTTGCTTGTTTCTTCTTTGCTCTTTCTTCCTTACTTACCTTATATATTTTGCTGGTTTTCTGTCTTTTTTTCCCTCCTTTTCAAATCCCAGCCACTGCAACTGCATTTAGCCCAACTGGACTTAATATCCATGTAACATCGCAGTATTTCTCAGTTAACTTCATCTGAATCCACCAGTTTGCCTACATGGGACCACCTGAGACCTCTGATCTAAGATATTTGAGGTCTCTTTATAGTCTCTGAACTACATTCATAGTTACATTTCCCAATTCTCACCAGAAAAAAATGCTACCCACTCCTTTCCCTTACGCAGTAAGTTAACATGACCTGTGTTATTCTGTCTCCCTCCTAATGCAGTTTTTATGGGGTACTACCATCATTTTGCTTTCATAATGTTAATTAATGTCATGTATTTTGACAAGAGTTCTAAGTCTACTTGACCTGTCTAGCTTGTTGTGTGCAACTTAATATTGATTCAAGCCCTTTGCTAGACCTCGAGAAAATACTAAACAATTAGCAAGAGGCTTGTGGCCCACCTAAAAGCCATTTTCTTCAAAGGCCTTAAAGGTGAAAGATCAGCCCAGCCTAAAACATCCTTAAGTTCAATTTTGTTGTTTGGCTTGGCAGTGAAAGCATTTGTTTAGTGAGCCACATGTGAGAAACTGGTGAGGAAGTTTCACAGCGCCTGCAAGGTGTCCAGGACAAGCTTCTGCCCGAGTTCCCAGGAATGCCTGTGCATTCATCACCGTGCTGGGAGCTCAACAGTGGTTGCTGGAAAGGGCTTTAACTCACGTTTGACTTTGTGGTGGAGGGGTCTGGACCTTCACACTGTGGGTTAAGGTGAGGGGGGTTTGGCAGCCATTGCTTCTCAGCTGCAATGTTTTATTTGCCTCGAGAGCAAACATAGGCTTAGCGCATGCTGATGTCTCATCAATTTACACTCTGATGAGAGCGTAAATTTGGTGTGATGGCAGGGGAGATGCAAGAGCACAAGCAACTTGATGTGCCTTAGCAGCTGGGATGGCACACTCCATCCCAGTGGAAACGCTCCCCACCCCAGGAGAACAGAACAGAGGGAGACTGAACTATGTTGGGAGGCATTGCTTGCTAGCTGGGAAGACACTCAAATACCAGAGAGCTGAAGGGTAAGATGAGAGAATCTGCATGAAAGAGACTACAGTCTGAGAGAAAAATGAGGCTGTCACAATAAATTGTTATCCCTGGGTGTCTCAGTTGAGTGCATCATTGAAACAAATGGTACAGTCCGCTCAAGAGTTCTTGTCCAGCACTCTGCAGACATGCAAAAAACATTACAACTTTTATCTTCTGCTCACACTGAGAGGCTTGTCTTCACCATGGTTACCCTCTAGGCAGTTTCTTTTTCTTTCTTTTTTTTTTTTAAGGGAAGAGAGAGTAAAAAATGGTGTTTCAAAAGAAGGTTGTATCAGCACTGCCCACCATTGTATATTCCTCACCACTCCCGCCTTGCTTACACGTGTCAGTGGACAGCAAAGAGCAGAGTTTTTCCTGATAGATGAGAAATCAGGTAAATGCCTGCACTAGATGTTAGAGTACAATTCTTCGTGACTGCCTAGAACTTCAATAAAAATCTTCGCATCCATCCCCAGAGACACAGAGCAATACAATCATGAATGATTGATATTCAGCCTTCTACAATACTCTGGCTCAGTATCAGCCTTTGAAGTAGGTTAAATAAAATAACCACATTTCAAGAGCAGTCGGGTCAGGGAAATTTTTTGCTTGTTCTGGTATTGTCATTGGTTTTTGATAAAGCAGGTGGGCACATGGTGAAAGCCAGTGCATGTCAGGCATACACCTAAAGCTCTATTTGTGCTTCAAATTTCAATTTGCCTTGATGAGCATGGAGTGTAATAAATTAGCGTTCTTAAGAAATGGGTCCATTTGATCATACACATACATGCATACTCCTACAACATGGCATCAACAACTCCCTCACCAGATTCCTGTGCTGTTGGCTATGTCAAAAAGAAAAAAAAAAGAGAGGTATTTGTGGTGATTGTTGAGTTATTGCAGTGGGAGGGTTGTTTGCTTATCTTTTTATTTATGTAAATGATCTGGTCTTTTTTGCTAAGAAAGCCAGAGGTGGTGCAAGTTGTGTTTTCTGTGGCAGAAACTCCTCTAAGGAGGATAAATAGAGACTGTTCCATGCATTATCTGGTCCCTTGCAAACCAGTGGTGTGGTAAGGCAAGGCTTCTCTGTTAGCCTGGCTTTGTTAAGCTGACACCAAACCTTCAAAGGCAAGGCAGCATGAGACCTGGTTACTGGGGTTCAGAAAGATGCATCCAGGGTAAAAGAGGCAGAGAGAGCTGTTTCTGAAAATAGGAAAACAGAGACTCTGTCCTGGGGACCTGCAAAAGTTTGGCTTTTCGGGTTGAGTAAATGGAGATTGGGGAGAGTTAAGTGGTTGCTGTCAGTAAGTGCATCAGAGACTGAAGAGAAAACCAAGGAAATGAGCTACTAAAGCTTAGAAAAACTACAATGCAAGGTCAGGGTGTGGGAAGTGAGGAGTGGGAATAAGCTGTCGATGAGTGCACATTGGAAGTTAGAAAACTGTATTCCATTGACTGAAGATGTGCTTTTCTGGAGAAACCTTCCAACTAGGTCGAACAACTGTGCTTCACTGAAGAATTTTGGACTGAGATCCTATGGAATGGTTTCTTGGCATTAGGAGACTGGATTTTTGACAATTCTAGGTAGATAAAAAAATAAAGTCATAAATTATCAGTCTGGATATTGAGCTCTTTTAATTAACCAAGCACTATGGTACAGTTGTTTCAGAATTTGTCATCCAAACCCACCATGTTTTGAGCTTTGTACAGGAGCACTATGTAAAGTGTACAAACTTAGAGTGTAGACACATCTGTTTGTTGCAGAGACACTGGGCTTGTATTAGACAGCTATGAAGGAAAGCCATAAATAAGCAGATATTTTATTAATAAGCAGATATTTTATTAATTTTTATGACAATGTCTGTGGTCAAGTTTCAGTGAAAGGGCAATTTCAAAGGACATTTTTTATCACTTCCAATGAAGTCATAATTGGGAGAAAGTTGTTACCAGAACTTGGCTGTCTGTATCCTGTGAGTTTTGATTATCTAACATATAGGATCCAAGGGAGCTCTGACCAACTCAGCATGCAGATGCACTGTGCCTGTGCTGAAAGATAGGAAAAGAAAAAGTGACCATGTAGACTACACTCTCACAGTCAGCTTCTGCTGTCTTCATTCACCATTGCACTTATAGTCCTGGACTTGCCTTTAAATGAAAAAACTGTGCTTATTCCTTTCTTTGTATCAGTTGATTACGAAAGCTTTCTTGCTCTCTTTTTTACCCCTCACTTTTGCTGTTCATTTATTAGTCCTTTTCTGCCTGCTTCTGTCCAAATATTTTCTTCTCAAAATTAACAATCTAACACATTTCTTGCCTCGTAACAGTCGATATGCCAAACAATGGATTTCCAAGAGGGCACCTAACACAGGAGAGTGTATTCTGACAGCATCCTTCTTTTGCAGAGTGCAAACCCTATTGAGATTGTTTGGTACAGTGTTGTTTTAAGAACCATTTAAGATTCAGGCAATAATTGAATATGAAGCCACTCTGCAATCCCTGAATGCATCGAAGGACAAGGTTCAGGGAAATCTGAGATAATACAGGGGAATGAAGATGAACAATTGGAAGGACAGGGGAATTATCTTTCCTGTTCACTGCTTTACTAAGCAAATCTTTAAAAATCTCTTTTCAAGGAATGAAACCACAGGGTCACTTGACTTGTGATTATAAGGATGATTTATGAAGAGTGGTAGATGGGACTTTGGTGCGAACAATTGCAGTCTTTTTAGGAAAAGAAATAGGTCACAGAAAAGGATATAGCTGAAATACTGGGGGTTTTTTCTTCTTTCCATAGAAGGAAGAAGAGGTCCTCAGATGCAGCTGGACCTTCATGCTACTGTAGCCAAATTGGAAAACGTTATGTATCAATTGGACGTTTTAATTAATTCCTGTCTCTGCTTCAGCCATTACTGAGAATTCAATCAATAGCTAAAAGGCAGAAGTTCTTCAGCTGATTTTCAGGAGTGAACTTATGCAATTAATACTTTTTTTTTCTTCCCTAGTTGCTCTAAGGCATTGGTGCATACCTACTTATATGAAGCAAACTTTGGCTTTCTATAAAAGGAACTCTGGAAGTTTGCATCTAGGAATAATTTAACCTGATGTACTGGGGTAATGTTTTTGGAAACAGTGTCAAATATTATGGGATATTTACTTTTGGAAAGAATGCCAAGAAAGAGGTCAGATGGTACTTTGTCAGGGCAGTCAGACTGTTCCAGAAATAGGTGAGAAAGTATCCTGTATTATAATTGCATAGCTGTGCTCTTTGGAAAGAAAAAAAATAATAAATTAAAAATCCAAGAAAGGTTATTTAATCATACCTTCCATTTTTTATAAAAGTCCTACACTGTCCAGCTCTAATGCACAAATTCTTTATCATCAAATGCCTTGGACTGGTCAGGTTTTCTGTGGTGAATGTAAAATAATAGTTTCAGGAGTAAATGAATATGGGGGGAAATGTCTTTCCTGGAACAGGCTGCTCAGAGAGGCTGTGGAATCTCCTTCTCTGGAGAAATTCAAAAACCCTCCTTCCCATACTCATTGAAACCTCCACATCTTTATCACTATAACTGGGCTGTAGAGAAAACCTGTTGTGGAGACAGTGTTTTATGCAGGGTTTGCCAACCATCCCTTGCGAGCTGGGGTCTTTGAAGCATTGATTGGTGTGAATCACAGCTACCAGATGTGATTTCATGGCACTGCTGATCTGGTTTCACCCTCAGGCACAGCCTTGGTGGTAGAAAGCTGGGTGCTCCCTCATCTGCATCCCTGCTTGTCCACCCCCCAGCTTCCTCATGCAGTTTTCTCTCCATCTAAAAGGATTTCTTACTATTCACCCCATCTAGGCAGTTTACATAACCTTAGTCTGGTTCCCTACTTTGATCTACCCCTGATGAGTGCTAGTTGCCTATAGAAGGGTCCTCTGATGTCAGCTGCTGATGGGTGAGGGGAGTTGTGACTCTCATTTTGGATTATTTGCACGGTGTGCAATCTGAGATATTCAGAAACAAGGCCCAATCTTGCACTAACTGCAATGTGTCAGTAGAGTTTTTTTCACCCATGATAAAGTGTATGACAGGAATAGGAGAAAAAACTGGGGAAGAAGGGAAGAGACAGATTTCTCCTCACATCAAAGTGAGGATTATTTTTAAATGCCTGTGTTTAAGACGTTTGTCGCATCTGCTGCAGTTATTTTTGAGAATCTCCCTGTAATTCCAGGAGTTCGCTTGACTCAGAACAGCTGAAAAGCTGTGTTGGCAGCTTGTAGGTTTTGATCTACTCCTCTCACTAGTGAGACTGTCCTCTCCCCATGAAATGCTGAACGAATATGCTCTTGCTCACAGTGAATGACTAACAAGGTGAGTAAGAGAATGATGATGCCTTTCCTCCTTTCACTCCCCTTTTATGAGATATTGGCTAAACAAATAAGCAAAATTAACCAATTTCTAAAATCTTTTTCTTATGAACATTCAATGTGTGTGGTTTTAAACTGCTGACTTCCACAGAAAGGCTGAAATTGAGCAATGAGAACAGAGTTTAAGAAAATATAGTGAGCTTCATTTGGTTTGTTTCATTAACCCTTGCCAATGTTTCAGCTGTTAAAAAAGAGGAAATTGAGATTCCTTTGAGTGAAAAGAATAGATTTGTCTTCTCTATGGAGACTCTTTTGTTTGTTTGGATGTAGGAAGAAATAAGTGTAATAGTAATGTTCTTTTACTTCCAAGATGAAAGCTAATAGCCTGTGCCACTGCAGCAGAGATATGTAAGGTTAAGCAAATAAATCATGCCATTATCCAACAAAATATTCTCTGAGTGAAATAGCTGACATTTGGCAAACCCCGTGTTCCAAATCAGCAAAACCCAGACCGGTGACTTGAAGCAGTCTCATTTTAACGAGCCCAATTTAAAGAGCTTGGCCATTTTGTGTGTGAGTATTTCCTATCTTATGCCAACAAATGCAAATTTCTGGGTTTTCTGATTAATAAAGACAGTATTTATCTTATTTGTGATTTGGAGACAACTACAACATTTAAAATCGAGCGATGACGTTCTGTAGGATAGGACTAGTGAGGAGAAGTGTCTCAGATTTTAGCCACTGCCTTTGTCCTCACCATAAAACTGCACAAGTTCTGCCAGAAAAAATGCTATCAGCAGAATCATGTAGCTATCAGCAGCAGCAAACTTATCACACTTACTGCAGTCAAGTACAAAATCAAGCTGATCACCTGTCTTTGTGTCATTTGTTATCTCTTGCCAGCTGGCTGCAGTGTATTGACATAGTCGTAATTTGTACAAATCATATGTGTGAGCAAAGCATCCTGCAGACCACTTTGCAAAAGTGATGAGCTATCAAAATTAACTCAAGACAGAAGACAAATCAGGCAACAGTTCTGCCTGTGCTGGCAGATACAGCTGCTTCAGTCAAAAGACGGAGAGAGAGAGAGAGAGGCAATGATCTGTCCCAGGACAAAGAGACACCTCTCTGGCCTCCCGTCCTCTGCCACACCTGACCTCCACCAAACTCTTATGGCTCCTCCCAGTTGTTCTCAAGTCCCTGAAATGCTTAGAGCTTGCTGTGAGGGCTCACCTGACAGATTATATAAGAACAAAGCGGACATTTCTTCTTAAACTACAGTGGACTTGTAATGCATCTTTGCCCTTGCCAAGCGTTTCCCCTGGGATTAATACAATTATTGATTGCATTAAAACAATTAATTATTTCTACTTTTTTTCTTTCTACTTCTTTGTGTTCTAATTCATACATTAGAGTGAATGTAATGTCTCTTTCTTGCATCAGTAACCATCATTAAATAGGACAAGACTTTTTAGTTGCTGAATATTCTGCTTTCAGCCCAATCATACCTCAGGGCATCTGCCAGGAGCATTCACAGACTTAAAGTTAAGCAGGTGCATAAGTGTTTTTCTTGGATGAGAACTAGAGATTTGAATTTCACAGGACTGATGCATTAGAGTCCTACCACATCACTGGAGAGGAAGACTTAATAGAACAATTGCTTTCTGGATAAGATGCCTTGTCCATTCATAGTTAATTTTTCCATATTTTAAATGAGGGCCAACTAAGCTTTGTTAGCTCTTTGTTTTCCCTGTTTCTGCCTCCCTCACCATCAGGGTAAGCAAAGAAAGGAGAATTCGGGGTCAAATATGACAATGTTAGGTCTAGTCTAAACAACTCACAGTTTGATGGAAAGTGTGTCTTGACTTCAAGGATGATTATATTGGGCTGTACTATATAAAAAGTCTGTGATGGATCTGGGTAATTAACCTACTTCCACATGAAACCCTGTTCCATTTCTTAAACACAATCGTAAAATAATTAAAACTACTATTATTATAGGTCTTCATTAAAATGGTTGAGAAGAGCAACTATTATGATCATAATTCTCAAAAGAGTAAAAGATTTCCTGCCTAAAAATAAAATTCCTTATAAGACAGGCCCTGGATGCTTGCAGTTTTGACGTCCTTGCCTTCAGTCCTTAGGCACTTATTGTCCAAGATCCTCTTTTTCTATGTAGTCGCTTGACTCGGTGTCAGTTTTGTTTAAACAGAACACGCCTTTCATTCACCCTGCAGTAACAGCTACTGTGCAACCCTGGGTTCTTCAGCAACACACAAATGTTCGACAAAAGACAGCCTATGACAATTAAAACGGCATCCTTCACTGGAAGTGAAGCGGCTGTAAAAAGCTGTTTCACTGTCGTGTAGGTATCAATCAGGCACAGCTGAATGTGAGCTAATAAACATGCCAGTCTCTTTATGCTGTCTGCATGGGGGAACAGTAACAGCTGAGAAGGCAGGAATGGAACACCTGGAGCAGATGATTGCCTGCTGCTTTCTGGTCTCTCTGGCTCTACTTTGAAGCTTGACGCAATAATAAGGAATAATGCAGCAAATGTACAGTCCAGGGGAAAGGAGGATTAGCAGGACAGGTTATTTTCCCTTTTTCCAAGTCCATCTGCTAAATCTTCATATTTTGAACTGCATTGAAACATCCCAAGAAACAGAGATGCAGCAGAAAGCTACAATCAGAATTGTCTTGTCTTACCTTTCGTGTCTTAGAGTCACAGAATTGTTTGTTTTGGAAAAGAACTCTAAGATTAAGCCCAGCCATTAACTCAGCACGGCTATGTTCACTACTAAACCATGTCCCCAGATGTGCCACATCCACACGTTTTTTTGAAAACTTCCAGGGAGGGTGATTTTATTTTGATTCCACCACTTTCCTGGGCAGCCTGTTGCAGTGCCTTGGGAGAGACCTCGAGAGAAGGAAGGACGGTGCAAGGATGGGATATCATGGCACACTTGCAATGACTGACACGATACAGGGCCAGCGTAGGGACTAGCACACACTTAGTAGTACCTTTAAGATGGAAAAGCATGAAGAAATAAGGGAGCAGGAGACTGCTGGTGTTTGCAGGAAAGCTCACTTCAGGGCAGTGCATACTCTAATACTTCCACACACAGGGCAAGAACATAAAACCTTGATGGGTTACCATCACTCAGGCTTTATCTCCCATTCCTCTATCCAACTTTACTGCATCTTTGAATTCCATGAGCCCAGAGAGAGATGAAGTTTTTTCACACTCTCTCAAAGCAGAGTCAATTGTTCCCTTCGCACTTGTTCCTGGTGAAGGAGCAGGACTCCAAATATTTCACGCCTCCATCATACTCACAGTTCTTATTTCTTCCCTGACTAAAAATGTCCAAGGACTTTTCAGTCAATTAATGTGTTTACTTGCTTGCTATCTGTGTTTGATTTACTTGCTATCTCTAGCTTTTCTATGATGGGCATCAATGCTGGGATATATAATATACAGCTTGGTCTGTCAGGCTGAAACATGTATGACACTAAAAATCCTGGAAATTTTTAAAATCAGCTATTAGAAACAGTATCTTCATTGGAGTAATCAAGATAAAAATGAAATGGTGACAAATTGATCAGCTCTCCTCTAGGTGAGGCAATCATAATGGAGAAAACTGGCAAAAAAAACCCCCAAAAGCAAACAAAAAAGCAGATTCACCAGCCTTTCGTGAGAGCAAATAGCAAGGTATTTGGCATGCTGATTGACTCTCTATCAATCTGCTTTCTGTGTGCCTACCAAATCACTACAAATATTTGCCTCCTGCTAACAGGCAAACAGCAGGTCAATGCTGAAAAACACATTATGTTGGTTTTGAAGTCAAAATTGAATATAATTTTTTTTTCTGGCTGCAAAGCTAACAAAAGCGTCGCAGAGGTCAAACAGCAATTATCACAGTACTTTTGGCAACTGAGATTGGAGGAAAGGTGTGGGGGAAGGTAGTTGATGCTGATGCAAAGCTGAGTTGGTTCTGAGTGCTAACACCATAACTAAGCCCACCTTGATTTTGAGGAAATTTGAGTTATGCCAGACAGGCAGTTTCTGCCTCAAGAGCAGCTCAACACAATCTATCCAGCTATCTCATGTATAAGCTAAGTGGGAAGAAGGAGCATTGGTACAGAAAAGTGCAACACTCTTGGCATACTATGTTGAAAAAATAATTAAGAAAGAAGACCTTCACTCACATGGGGAAGAAGCTTGCCAGCTCCTCCCCTCTCTCTCTTCTTCTTTGAACTTATTAATATTTTACCACTTTTCTTTTACTGGGTGACCTGGCTCATATGTTTTTGACACATGAGAAATGAAACTTTCTTCAGTGCAAGGGGAATAGTTTTAGAGGAGTCTGCTAAGGCCAGGAAAGGAGCTTTAGTCTGTGATGGGGAGGCGTGACAGGGAGTGAAGAAAAACAGTGTGAATAATTCATGAAGCACATTCAGATGCTATGTGGATCCTGAACCAGCCTGAACACACTATTTGTTTTGCATTCATAATGTTTCATTAGCTGCTGTAGAGATGAATGAGGCAAAGTCATTAAACTTAGTGTAATGTTGTCTTAACACCACTTGTTGGTTGTATTACTGTGCAAAGACAGCGACTACAAAGGACTCTAGTTTCTTCCCTGAGTTTCAAAATCACTCCCGACCCGAGGGAATAGTTACCGGAGAGAGACTTCAGCCTTCCATCCCCCAGCTCATAAAATGTGATAGAGCCAACAGAGATTTCAGTGCAGGTGAGTCCCTGCAAGGAGAGCTCAAGAAATCTTTTCAGTAAGTGCTAAGCAATACTCTCTCGTTGCATGCCACAATAGTTACATTCAGACTGAATCAAGTTAGAGAGCACAGTGGAGTTCTGCTCACCATAACTGATGCCTAAAAAAGGAGTTTTTACTGGAAGGTGTAATTCAGCCAAGTCCAAGCAACCAGGACCCCACTGTGCAAGTGCACTGAGCCTGACCATGAGGAGTTGAGCCTTCTCACCTCCTAATGCTTCCTGCTACTCAAAATGAAGACCTGGAAGGCAGAGTTTGACTGAAAAAAAATTCAGTCAAATTTTGGATAAAAATCTCACCCCACAATGTTGACTCACTCATCCTAGCTGAGACTGCTTTTAATGGTGAATAATTTAATCTGGAGCGTTTTGTGACCTTTGCAAGGAATATATTTATAAATAACTGTGGGGTTTTAGCATTCCTGCAGAACTTACTGCATGTCTGCTTAGCCGTTAGCAGATCGCTCAGGTTTTATGTGACTGTTTTAATATTCAACTGACACAACACCCTTATCACAGGATCCCTTAGTCCCTGTTCTGTCTCTCACTGTCTCTGAAATGAAAAGCACTCTTTTGTCTTGTTTTAAAGAGAGAAATCACACAGGTTTGCATGAGCTGTGGACTGGGGTGAACTAATTTTCAAGAAATCAGCTGCACTTGTTGAAGAGGTTCTCTGATTTTTGGTGCTGGCTGTACAGTAAAATGGGCAGGTGAGGCTTAACATATTTGAGAAAACAGATCCAGGGCTTTTTCTGCCATGGGTTACACTTGGTATGATGATGGTTTTTTTCTTCCTTGCCTTTGGCTGAAGTGCAGAGGAGATTGATAAGGCTCTTACTGTCACTGAGGCAATGAACCTGGTGGTTTAGCTGCTGTCACAGAAAATTATAACTACAGTCGCAGAGGTTGTGAGTTCAGGCTCTGCGGATGATTCAGCCCAGAGCAAGTTGTCATGTGAGCCAACCTTGTAACCTGAGTGGGTTGTAAAGTGGACTGGAAGAGGGCCTGGTTATTTACTCTGTGCACAGTGTGCCATTAAATAGGAAAGTTTCCTGAAATGTCATGCTAGTTCCTGTGACTATTTTAGATTAACTGTATAAAATTTATGGCAACTGTGCTCAAAAAATACAAACAGAAAAAATCTATGTTTTTCAAGAAGAGAAGTAGACAATTTATCCAGATCCATGGTCAGCTCCACTTCAACATTAAATAGCGTAGCTCAAAGGTAGACCAAGGGCTTGGAGGTCTCTGACCTGATTCAGACTTACAATTGTAAGAGAGAAATTCACTCCACTGAGCACACAAAGGGCAAACAGAAGGGAAGTACAGGCAAGACACACACAAAGGAAAGGCCCTGGCTTTTATAGAATCACAGAATGATTTGGGTTGGAAGGGACCTTAAAGATCACCTATTTCCAACCCCCCTGCCATGGGCTGGGACACTTCCCACTAGACCAGGATGCTTCAAGCCATATCCAACCTGGCCTTGAACATTTCCAGGTATTGGGCATCCACAACTTTTCTTTATGTTACATTTATTTCATTCCCAGAAATCTTGAATAGCTAAATAAAGGAAAATAATACTATTCACCACATTTTACAAGTGGATAAACTGTAGCTATAATTTCATTTGAGCAAGTACTCCTGGTTGTCAGGGACAATCCCAGGGTGGTTATATATTTAGAATTTAATGGATGATGGAGGAAGGTATATGGCAAGGGCACCACCTCAGGGACACCAGGACAGAAATCCAGGTGGTGTATGAGTCATGACAGGGACAAAGACATGGCTTTTGGGGAGAAAGTGTGGGCAGAAATGGTGTACTGAAGTGACCAAAGCTAATTCAGATCCATATAAAATAGTTTCATTTTTTGCATGAACATTTGGGTGTCTTGTCACTGAACCTGTACAGTTAAGAGCACAGTTTTGTTACAAAGGCAGTGTCCGGGCTGCCAAGGGTACAGTTATCTGCTGACATCACCTCCACACAAGTTCTGTGGCCACCCTACCAACACTTATATCTGCTGCCAATCTGCCTCAGAAAACTATCATTGATTCTGCTCCTGAATTTCATTGCATTTATGTATACTTCAAGGAATTGCTTAGTCAGGAGTGCAGTCTGTCACACTAACTTTGGCCCCAGCCATCTCCCATCCAAAGTCAATATCAAATTTCTATAAATAGAAATCAGAACTGCACTCAAGTAAGAGTCATCTGCTTTGGGATGACATATACTCAGCAGTATATTCAGCTCCATTAGACTTGTTGGGAAAAAAAGAGAATCCAAACCAATGTAGGAGGTCATGTTGAATCTAAAGCTATTGATCTTTGTTTTCATGTGCTTGAGTGGCTCATGTGCTGAAGCAAGAGGCAGTGAGCTGTTTTGGAAACAGTAAGTTTGTTTTCCCAATTTTGCATTTACACTCTGAAGAGGAATCTTAATGGAAATCACACACCAGAAGTAACCTTTCCTTATTTACAGTTGGAAATGGAAAACAGTGATGCATGTCAAGTGCCCCTTCAAATGATCATGCCCTTCAAAATCTGGAGTTTATTTTATGTATGGTAGAAAGTTCACTGGAAGGATTTATGGGGCATGTGACAAGGTAGAACAATGTGTGAATAGAAAAAATGCAAAATATGAGCAGCGTAGAAATTTTATGGGCAATGTAGAGATTTTATGCTCTTTGATATCTGGGGCTTTTTCCAAGAAGATTATTTGACTGCTTGAGCAGTCTTAAATGTCTGGATTTTTATTCACTGTTTTTGTTATGAGCACAGAAGAAGGAACAACTCCATTTCATCCCAGACACCTTAGCTGATATTGTTTTTTTAAGATTTGATCAAGCACTGTGAACTCCACGGAAATTGCAGTAGGGGTCAAGTACAGTCATATATATTTATGTGTGTGTATATGGATATATATATACGTATGTTTATACTGTTTTCAACGTCCTGTAATTCAATATCCACCTTTCTGCAGGCATATTCACTCCATGTGGGTAAAATAAATAAAACTAGTTTCAAACTTTGGTCTCTGAAAACATCTGTGATTATCCATACAGAAACAGATTTTAAATCTCTTGACTATGGACAGATCATTCAGCCATCCTCCTGAGAGATGTCTTCCTGCCCCACAGATCTTCCCTATTGTTCCATATCCCTTAGAAAACTTTCTTTCTGACTGTGTCTGGGAATGCTGTACCAGAGACTAAAAGGCACACAGCTCTCCCTTCCCAAAGTGGCAGGTTCTGCTTCCTTAGCACAGGTGAGCAATGACCACAACAGAGAAAAACTGAACTGTCTCTTGCTCCAAACTGTGGGGATCCACTAACAGGCCAGATCCAACAGAATCAGAAAATCTGAGATTGTGCTTCCGTAACTGAGCAATTTAGGGGAGCCTTCAAGTAACAGGAGTGGTTTAACAGAAGACTTCAGTTTAGTAAGAAGATAGCCAAACCAGCAGTGTATGAATGAGCTGGGCACTAGGATAATTCTAATCATTAATGCTGATACTTGACAAGGTTATGTAGAACTTCAATAAGCATACTTTGCCATTGTGAAAGCTGTGAGAGAAACCTTTTCCCATCAAGGTGCTCAGTAAAACTCTCTTCAGCTTCACTAATTGAGATCAGTAGTTCTAATTTCCATGATGCATCCACCTACTCCAGCCTCTCCTTTCAAGCAGTGGCCAATAGCAGATGTGTCCTGGAAAACACAGAACACAATGACTGTATGATGATCCTTTCCCCAAAATGCTCTCATAACCCTCAGGAAATTGTGGTTGAGAGATTTCCTGTGCCAGAGGTATATTTCTGCGTTTAGTAGCTCTCCATGGGCTTGTCAGCGTTGCCAGAGTTTGCTCACTGACTCCCAAGAAGACTTAGAGTATATTCTCACATGGGTATTTTGAGACATAACCACTCAGTACACTCAATCGACTGTAATAATAAGTTAGCGCCCTTCAGGGACTGTACTTTCTATTACCAACAAAACAAGAAAAGGAAGGAAATATTGTCTGAACTTGATCACATCAGTCATCATGTGTACTCTGTATTGCTCTCAGCAACAGGAATGACAAACAGGTTATCTGGCTGGTCTACCAAAAGGCCTGTCCAGATCTATTGTGGTCTCAGCAGTCCCTGTAGGGCCATGACAAATTGCACCTGCCATGTGTTTGGCCAGGCAAGGTGTTTCTTAGATGGGGGATGTAAGACAGACATGTGGTCAGACACATCCAGAGGGAAAGCAAGGCATTTGTCCTGGCTTTGACTAGGAGCCAGCGAGGACTGGAATGAGGTGAGAGTAGTGAAACATCATTCTGGGAAGGAGCACTCTAATCTCTCTGAATCAGTATTTAACTAATTCAGTTACAGAGTAGCGGTGGAATTTTAAGCAAACCATACATAAAGTTATATTTTAGAGTCAACGACAAGGTCTGAAAGAAACTTGTATGTTCATGAGGCTGCACAAAATCAGCATTAGCAAATAAGGAAATGTAGGGGGTAAGTCATGCAAAAGTGAGTCCAGGAAAAATAGGGTATTGATGATTCTCTGTTGACATTTACCAGCACTTCAGTTTCTCTCTAACATCTGTTTCCAAGTGAGACATCATTTCAAAACCATTCATTCAGAGTGGATGAAATATTTAGTTATTATAGGACTTGTTTTCCTTATTCTTCAGTCATAGCTTTCATCCATTGAGTTCTGCCTATCTATACTCTTTTTGTTCATTTGTGACAAGTATTTTAACTGCTGCAAGGATATTCACTGAAGATTTAACAACATAATTTGTTTGTGCTTGTCTTGGTTTGAAAGACAGGGGTCTGCTAAGGAAGGTGGGAACCACCCTTAGAATAGAGAATATGACCTCCCTTCCCTCCAAATTGTTATAACTTTGAAATCAAAGGCTCTCAGGCAAAGATATGGGAAAAGGAATAACAGTTCTTTACCAGTATCTATAACAAGGAAAACAAGCAACAACAACAGTAGCAATAACAAACAAACAAACAAACCAGAAACCCGGTGGCAGCTTCCTCTGGGCTGCCAGGTACCCTCCCCTTTGGTGCCGTTCCGGTCGCAGCCGGCAGGGGGCGCTGTTGGGCTCCCAGGCAGGGCGGGGTGATGGCTCCCACGCCTGCAGGGGGCGCTGTGGCGCGAGCGCAGGTCCCCTCCTGATGGGAATAATGGCGGATGGAACGGACGGCTGGAGGGCTGGATGGTGAGAGGGGCTGCAGTGGGAAACCTCAGAGCAGCAAGCTGGACGGCAGGGTTGACTCACCCTGGGCTAGTAAACAAGGGGTGGCAGAAACCCCGCAGCAGTGGCAGAAAAAGCTGCAATGTGTCCCGGCAGGCAGGGGGTTGAGGGTGAGCAACAGCCAGGCTTCTCCACAGCAGCTGTCGGACCCAGCCAGGGAGACGCAAACTCCAGGAGTGGGGGGAAAATGGTTGGGATTCTGCGCTTTCCCAGACAAAAGCTCACCCAGCAAGGAAGAAAAAAAAAAAAAGCGGTGCCAAGCTGGGCTTCCGTGGTCGCAGCGAAAAAAGACAAACTGTCCCCTCTGATGTCCCAGGAGCAAGTGACCTTGCCAGGTGCTTTTCCTGCCCTCCACCCCACCCGGCCACATCTTTTATCTCTTAAGTACCCAGTAGTTAAGGCTCATTAAGGTTGCCTAGCAACCGAAATGGAAATAATTCCCCAACCTCGTACAGTGCTGTATGTTGGCTTGACAGTTATTCAAAGAGTCAGACAAGCTTTCTCAGGTGAAAGAGAAGCAGACTTCGTCCAGTCTTTCTATGTCTGTCTTACAACACTCCTTTCAGAAAGCTACCCATGCCACCAAAGATGTATATCCTTAGATAACCCTGGTCTTTCAGCTAAAGAGATGAAAGAGAGAAGATTCTTCATCAAAGACTAATACAGCCAGGGGAACCCTATAATTCACCCAGAGCAGCTTTCTTCTTCTTTCATTCCAAGTTAGTTGTGTTATTTTAGGAAGTTGGGGGTGTAAGTCTTTTTTTCTCTGGTATTTTAATATAATTCTGTGATACTTCTTCAACATAATTATGCCATATGCATCTGCTACAAGATTTTCATCCACTTAACTTTCTGTAATTCACATCGTTTTTCTCATATTTGAATGATATGCAATATAAAGTTGTATTCATTATAACTTTCATACCAGTAATGAGCATGTTTTGAATGGGAGAGGGATTGTAAGCTTTTTTAAAAAACAACAGATGTAGTCATGCTTTAGGAAAAACTCAGTATCTTTAGTCCAACTCAACATTAGGAATAAAGAAACCCCAGAATATTTCATCTTTTTTTTGAGCTTTAGGAGTTTCATTGGAACAGAAAATTCAGAGAGAAGCACAAAGAACAGGATGAACAGTTCAAAAGCAATCTGGAGTTTTGATTTCACTTGTATAAAAACAAATATAAAATCATTTTAATTACTTTTGATTGAAATGTGCCTCTACAACAAAAGAAATTTTTGTCCTGAAGACAGATCTATCCATGAGTCCTATCTTTGTTTAGCAAGTATATCTTCTTTTTTATGCTTGTACTTATGCAAATCCTGTGCATGAATTGTATTTTTGACTATTAAAAAGCATTTAGACGTTGTTATCTATTTCCATCAGGCTACCAGATGAAATATTTTACCTTCCATTTAGCAGCCTGAACAAGTGCATTTGCCATGAATATCCACATGTGCAACTGCAAGTCACGTACCCTGTTAATTCTTGTGAGATACACACAGCAGGAACTGCACATCTGCAAGCCCTGGGTAAAGCTTCAATGTCCTTGTCCCGTGACATGAAGTGAGTGTCGCACTCTTCCGTGAGAACCCCAGCTAAGCAAATACCAATATCCCAGGTAGAAAAAAGTGCATGCAATTAGCAAGCCTACACCCCTCCCAGCCTGCTGGAAAAGCTCTGTTTAAAAAAATTACATCAGTTGATTCACAGCCTAAAGTTGTAAGAGGCTGTGTATTCAGTAATAAACTTGTAGGATTTTTAGCAATTACCCTTTTCCCTTCACCCTCTCCCCCTCATATGTTAACTTCTACTAACTAGTCATATCAAACCAAGGTTAGACAGTTTCATTTTCAAATAGCCAAGAAAAACATGAAACAAAAATAAAAAAGAGTATAGAAGGCACTACCAAGAAATTGCCTTCTCAAAAATCCATGGTTTTTTCCTTCAAAGAAGCTTATTTTACTTGCTGCTCTTCCATGGCATGTAGCACATTGATCTTCAAATCACCATATGAAAGATGAAAATGGGCAATAATGCTTTAGTTATTAGTCACTTTAGGGGCTTGAAGACTAATTTTATTTTAAACTGCTCAGGAAAAGCTGACTTGTTGAAATAGATACATTTTGGGAGCAAACAAACAGGATCGTGATTAAAGTTCTCTAGTTTCCAATATGACATTTATTTACAATATAACCTGTAATGAATAGTGAGGACTGAAAAAATAATATTGGGGGTTATTTGGCCTTTGGCACAAAGATGTTTTCAGAAAGTTTCTTTTGAGGTAATACAAGAAAAGTTCAGAGATTATCCAGTGTCCTTAGGATATATATCTCTAAGAAACAAAATTTGCCCCACGAAAACAAGATCTGAGACATACAGTTGTCTCTCAGAAGCTTTTTATCTGATGCTTTTTAGTCTGAGACTTTGGTCTTCTTACCAACAGACTTTGCTTTCTGCTCATGTCTCTCTCTCCAGCATCCAAGGGTGTTTTGTAGGCTGTTACTATAAGAGGGAATCTAATTCTCCAACTTTATCTTGGCATTTGAATATGAAAAGACAACTGTTGCCAGCTTTTCCAGATCTTACTTTGTCCCAGTAGAACGAAATTTACCCATTTGAAACGTCTCTTCAGGTTAAGTAGCTGACAATTATTTCAACATTTTAAAAAGTAGGAAAGACCTGGCTTATTAAATAATTACAAATACTCCTGCTGGCTTTAATGATCTTTGAATCAAGCTGTAATTGTGGACAGAGATTAAAAGCCTGATCATATCTAGTTGGAAGTAGGTGAAATTTCTTGCAGTGCAGAGTGAAGATTCTTCATCTCTACAACTGAAAAGATGTTCAAATTGAACACTTCAAATGAGAAGACATTTTTTAAAATGTAATGGGTAAGGAAGAAAAATATATACTGTCAATCAACGTTGTTCAGTAGAAAAGAGGTTTTGTCACACAAAGCCTAATTTGTTCTTTGACAAGGACGCACAATTGCATGATAAAGGTACCTCTCAAGATGTAATATTCTTGGAATGAGGTGTTGGTACAGCTGATCCTGTGGAGGTGTGGGAAAGAATTGATCATCTCTTTATTTCCCCCAGCTGTCCTTTCTGTTAATCCATGATGTTACTTTTTTTTTTAAGTGTTTGAAATCAAATTGTCTCAAAGTTTGATTAAACATCAGAACCTATGAAGAATATAATGTATGGACAAGGAAGTGACTGAAAATTCTTAAAATAGATCTATCGATGGGAAATCACAAGCAAAAAGGTGTGGTTCTTTGACAGATTGTCTTGGAGTGATTCTGCCTGAGTGTATGTGTTTCTTTAAAGAGCATGAGGGAAGTAAGAAGTCATTTTTAAGTATGGACAAAGCCTGGTATTCTGTTAAGCAAAGGTAAGGGCAAGACTATGATGCAGATCATTTGGTTGTCTTCTGGCCCATTCAAGTCGCTTCAAAAAACTCCTGCAAAATGGTATGTTATGATATAGCGGAAAAGAGGGATCCCAAAGAAGGATTTAGGAGTTACATTCAGGAAATAAATTAGTGTAACTACTCAAGATCATGGGAAGTCTCTTCAAGAATGTTACAAATGCCTTTTAAACTGTATAGGTTATAGCTGAAGGTGAGGTATTGAGAAGTTAAAAAACCTTCACTTCTTGAAATCCAGTTATTTTCTATTATTCTTGGCTTATCTAAACAGCACAATAAAGAGCAGAAAGCAGTGAATTAATTTAGGACACGTAAGCTCAATTTGTGCAGTCTGGTGAGTTAAATCCTTTTTTACAGAAAGTAGATCTATGTTGTGCAAAAGACACCTATATTAAAGTTATCCTGACCAGTAAATCCAGATCACATAGGAAAACGCTTTACAGGGATATAACCTCGATTCTCAGAAGCAACTAGAAAGTCCTGCCTAGAGGGACTGTCTCAGAGCAGTATTTTCTGCTGTCGCAGTGTAGGAACACAGTGTGCAGTGCAAGTCTGCTTAAACCGGAAAAGTTATCAAACCAGGCATAGTCTAGTGGTAAATAAGTAAAAACGTTTGCTTTAGTGATGGAGGTCACTAATCACTTAATTAACTGTGTATAGCCTTGGCATCCTCTTGACTTCTTGAGGATTCCAGATCAAATTACGAGCCTGATTCTAAATTACTGGGCAATGGTAAAACCTCTGGCATGTCTCTGGGTGGGAAGACTTGGCTAGAACACCATTATGTCCATAAATATACAGAACTGATAGAATTCTTCTGAGCATCAGTTCCCAGACAGACTCACTCATATTTCACAACCTGACCTGTTCAGGTCAGGAGGAGCAGGGCACGGGGAGCTGGGAGCATGTCACTCCACGGTGCATGAGAATAATTTCTGGTTGTCAGCTCATGAAGTGTTTGATCTTCCTGTAAATTGCTGAGAGTTATGCAAAGCACTTGGACACATGGATGCAGCTGTAAACATGGGTGAAAAATGTTAATTTTTTTTAGCCATCATCAAAAGTTTTCAAAATTTTGCAAAGCCAAGGAAATCCAAGTTTGGATTCAAGTGAGGGAAAAGTGAATATCTATTTCTGCCTCCTGTAAAGAAAAGTAACAAAATTTAAGATAAAGAAACCAAACATCCCAGACAAAAAAAAAAAAAAATGCCAAACTAACATGTTTATCAGTTCTGGGCTTGTTTTAAAGGAGAAGAAGTAATAACTTTCTCATGAAATTAGAGGAAATACAAACAGAATTTTTTTACCAGCAGAAGAAAAGAGTGATAAAGCCAAACAAGTAAGAGCAGGGATTTTTTCTCTTCTCCATATGTACTAATATATGTCTAAAGGAGGGCATACATACACAGTTTTTGTGCAAGTAATGTATTTATATGCAAGACAGCTATTCTCAGGGCCTGCATGGATGATCCTGCAAAATTCCAGAGGCTTTAGGATTTTGTCAGGAGAAACTACTCCTCACACATAAAAATTCAGGTGCTATCACTCCTGTGCTTGAGAGCAGTGCAGCCTTTTAGTAGCAATGTTAAACACAATACGGACAGGTACATTGTAATTGCTTCTGCTGTGAAAGAGAGCTTTATTTCATCTGGAAGCTTTTGGCTGATGGCTGCACTCACTGACACTTAATCATCCTTTCACCTCTGTGATATGTTACAGCAGGCAGAAGTCTTCAGATAGAAGGTATCTCAAGCAAAGTTTGCATGCGTTTGGCATCATCCAATGGCCTTAAATATCTGTGAGGTTTTTTCATTTCAGCTGTAAATGGCATGACAAGATAAATCCAGTTATGTTCCTTCCTTTAATGGGAATGGTATTTTAGCATGCTGTGGTACCTCCTCTCATGTAGCCTCACATGTGCTGAGAAATCCAACAGATTCCACAGCAGTTTTGTAATTTGTCTCCTGCAAATGTCATCTAGAAGTTGTGGGATCAGTCGTGCTTAAAATGAAAAGCACGCTCAACAGCATGGAAAGAGCTAGAAGCTAAAATTTGATTTTTATGGCTTGACCCTAAAAAATCCTGACCTACTGCATCTGTCCATTTTTGACTGAAAAATTAAGTGGCCAGCTGGGATAAAGCCCAAAGTTCTGAATGAGCAAATGTATTGGCAGAAACATCCATGGAAACGAGTTTATTTAAGAAAGTATTAAAAACAAAAAAAAAAAAAAAGAGAGAGAAACATTTGTCAGGAGGGAATCTTAAATACATTGTCCTCAAAACCCAGTTTGTATTCAAACAAATAATGAATAGATCCATAGTGTATAACTTAGTACTAGTCAGAGCAATGAAATTTTCTTTCCACAATACTCTAAAAGTTGTTGTAAATTGTGCAGAAATTATTTACATGGATAAATCTGAGAAATCAGCAAACATCTTAAGGAGGTAAAAAAAAAAAATGTTATGAAAAGCACAGATACTGTAGTTATTATTAGAAGTTATTCAGCCTCCAAAAACATATTTCTTCTTATTGCCCTGGATGGTACAAATACTACTTCTGGCAAATTAATTTGTTTCTTAGTCTTCATGTGATACACTCTGGTAGTGGTGGAAGATACCTGAGATCTTGCAGATGTGCAAGGAGCTTTTATTGTCACAGTCACAAAATTTTATCTTCTTTGGGTAGGAAAATTAATTCCTGAATTTAGAAACTGCACAGTGAAGGAGGTCTCAAATGTAACTGTTCAGCCTATAACATGGACAGCTAGATTTGTAATTAACAGTCAGCTCAAATATTCATTGAAAAATGTGCCCTGTTTTGGTTTAGCAAATGAATGGAGCTTGAGGTATAACAAACAAGTTCCTTAAGTTAACATGCTTGCCACAGTTTCCCATCAGTAATTCTCATACGGCTGAACAGAAGGCACAGGAGAATTGGCTCAAACAGTACAAAGACACAACAGGTTGCTTAATGCATTGACAGTGAGGGAAAAACCCAGTTCACCCACACTGTTGCAGAGCTCTCCTGGATATCAGCACTGCCATACACAGCAGCAGACTGTGCAGGAGGAATTTTCTTCAAACCTACACTCCCTCTGGGCTCCATGTATTTTACGGCTCTGTCAAGAGAGCCGTGGTGTAACAGCTCTGATTTTTCATCCAGGTAGAGAGAGAGGGATAAATTAGCCTGAGTGGGATTCTCCTACTTTTCACAAACCTGACATGTCTCCTGGACAGAGAAGGAAGCACTGAAAAAGCCTCCTAGCTCCAAAATGGGCCTGGCAGTGATTTGTGATGGATTACGGCACAAGTGAGAAAGGCCATCACTCGGTCTCCTGGGTGAGCAGCCAGCTGCTTCTTCATCTAACTGTGCTTTGGCATCTGGGCTGCTCAGCCTCAAGATGTTATTGTAATTCTGAGAAATGTCCCAATGAAAGCCTGGGAGTAAATGAACTTAGGCTGCAAAATTAAAAGGTGCAGAAATAGTTCTTTATGCCTCACAGACCTCTTGTTCCTTGTTCTCCCTTTATTCCCACTGATTCTGACCCTGTTTTGCCTTCCTATGATGGACAGAAAGAATTGGCAGCTTTTACTTCCAGCTCTTCTCTTCTGCATGAAAGCCATGCTGGGGCTGTCTAAAAGCCATGACTTCATTTTGTTTTTCCAGTCTTTTCATGTACTGGCTGTAGATTCTTGCACGCACAGAGGTGTGGCATCCTCTGCAAGGAGTTCTGCACCACACCACTCAGTTGTTCCACACCTGACAACTTTCCTCCAATTCCAGCTTCTCTTCCCACACCTCCTCAGTGGACCATACCCAACAAATGGCTGCTGCTTACCTCACTGTGACTGCAGCCATCACTTAAGCTATGCTCACTGATGGGGTACAGCAAAGTCTGCTCTAATTAACAAAGACAAACAAGGACTGTGTTGCAGTGTGCAGATGTGCAAGACCAAGTTAGACCCAAGAAAACAACTAATTTTTTGCCAAAACCCTTATGTGAACTGCCAAGAGCTGTAGAGCGTTGAGACTTTACTGCCTTTCTCTCCCTCTCTCTCTCTCTCTCTCTCTGTGAGGAACATTGGCTTTGACCTGCCTTTTTCAATATAAACATAATTCTATGTGTGTCTCATTAAAATGCACAACAAAAAGAATTGCTTCACTGCCCGTTGTCCCTTGCTGGGAAGGAACAAATTGAACAATCCAATGGCATATGTTAGTCACACTGCTTCACACACTGCTGGAATGTTTTCAGATACTCCGGTACCTTCAATTAGGATCTCTGTAGAAATGATTTTTTTGGACAGAACTGTGACATCTGAAATTAAGTATGAATTACATCAAGCCAAGCAAATGTGACAGCCATTAGAATAAGCATGTACCACCCTTCCACAAATGTACGTGTTTTGTGCAATGCTTTCATCTGGCTAAACTGCAGATGACTGGCTAAGGTACGCTTCGATTTTTGATAGCAGTGCTATTCATATTATCTGAGTGCCCATAATTTTGAACTGGCTTTTTTAGAGATAATGTACACCCTCCTCTCATACCAATGGCCCATATAATATTCTTAAGTGGTCTCGCTGAAATTGGGCTGAGTGCTGACAAGACTGAATAGAAGTACCTGAGGCCGGTCAAAATCTGCAAGCAGCTTTGTGAGAAAAAAAAAAAAATTCCAATTTTAAATTTCTTTCCGTTTTGAAGGATTTGTACCTCTTTCTCTTATAAAATTAATTTTCCATTATTCTTTCTTTCCTGAAGGCTTTGCATAATGGTTAAAAGGCATTATCCAAATATGCCAATAGTATCAAATGAAGAATTTATTTAAAAGATTTCTTTTATTTGTTTCTTGTCAGATGTCATTTCATCCCTCTGACTAAAAAAAAAATCCATCATTTTGAAACTCTCCAATCAGCATTACGATATATTGAAAATCCCTCATCCATTTCAGGGGAATTAGGACGAGGACCAGAATTTTTACTGTTGATTTCCTCAATATGCCTGAGTTAAACTGTGATCCTTTCCCAAACCAGAAGGTGGCAAGCACTCTTAAAGTATGAGCTGGATCGAAACAAGACAGGCTCCCTTCCCAGAAAACCTCAGCCACCATTGTCCTCAACTCAGCCATGGGTTTCCCAGCCAGAGATTTGTGTTTTACAGCATCCAGTACATCACAGCAGGACAGGACTAAAAAGGAGTGTGGAAGAGATTTAAACATATCTTCTATTGTAATTTAAGCAAAGAACTCTGAGACTAAAGTAGAAAACAATTGCCTAGACAATAAAGCTGACCGGAAAAAATGAAATTATTATCCCAGAGCAGCCTTGGAAAAGTAAGGGCTCTGAAGAGGTTGGGCTGACTCCCAAGTGTGGACAAAGAGGAGCCATGGAGCACCTTGAGCTAAACCTGCCCCACAGCATGTACACAAATGTAGATTAATCTTACAAAATACTAAATAATGTTTTGCATGGATTTTCCCAGAAAGAAACTAGCCCCAAACCTTTTTTAATGATTTTCACTGTTTTTCAGCAAAAGCTTCATACTTTGTCTGCTAATCTGTCAGTCTTAGAAAATGGAGCAATTTGTGTGTGAAAACAACAATAGTGGAAAGCTAATGCGTTCTGGGGTGCTGAGTTGGAGGCGTTGGTAGGAAATTGCCTCCCCTGCATGTTCTTCTGAAGCATTTTAGTTAAATTTCAGTCTGTAACTTAGGTGGGTGAAGAGGTCATCCAGGGCATGCTACAGAGGAGTGCCTAAGTGGTGAATTAGTACACCTAGATAAGTCTGTTATACAAGGAAACCAATATACCCTCCATTTCAGCATTGCTTACGTCATTACTTAATTTTAGCACTTGGCCTAAAGACTTCATGCCAGTTGGATTATTTTCCTGACAGCCTTATTTTTAAAAAACATAATATTTAATGAATTGGTGGATAAGAAAGCTTTTAAATAAAGGACATAATTTCTGAGCTTCTTTCTCAAATCCTGAAGGCCTCAAAGCATGAGGAAGCAACGCAGCCTCAAGATGCCCATGAGAGCTGACAGGAGCTGATGACTTGAAAGCAGTGAGGATACAATCCTCTCTGACATTAATCCTGAGTGGGAGCAAGAGACAGCTCCTGATGATATTCCTGTCTTTAATTATACATTGCCACAGCACAGGTGGCTGCAGTGCTGAGGAATCAAATCCATCCCTACCACCCTCTGACAGGTACTTGGTCTAAAGGTGATCTCTGCCTCTCCCACTTCCCCGTGAAAGCATGAGCTAAAAAAAGATGACAGGAGATGCCAGAGAACAGGGAGGACAATACCTATATCCTCATGGCAATACCTCTACCCCAAGCTTTGCCTTTCTCTTGACCACATTAAATATTGGGGAAAGATGTTTGCACTTTTTCCTAGGTAGTACAATACAGATACAAATTCAACCACAGCAGGTTAAATGGATTGGAGAAAGGACAGCGACTCCATACACATTCAAGCTGTACTCAGAACCCACACAGAATCACAGGTGGTATTTGCCATGTTTAGGGAAGGCCCATCTTGTACCTCTAGTCACCACACAGGTCCAGAAACAAAAACTGCCCCATCTCATTTTCATGTTTCACACAAACTGCCCCACTGAAAGTGCCTGCAGAGCACTGGGCACGTTCTGCTCACAGCTCTGCCATGGAGACTGGCTTTGCCCTGGAGCAGGACAACAGCTCCTCATCTCCTCCCTCCTCATCCCCCATTACCTTGCCCCCAACTCCAAGCCCAGTGCTGTTTGCACTTGAGACCCTGGGTTCCTGTGAGAAAAGCCCTGCGTTTACTGAGCTCCCTGCAAAATTCACATTGACCTACTGAACTGGTGACAAATCCACTGGCAGCAGAAGGAATGGGGTGGGATAACATCTGAGATAATGCCAAGGCATAAAAAGGAAAAGCTGATGCATAGACAAGTTTGAGGCAAATAGGTTTTAATTAGAGTAGCATTCAGCCCTGTGAATATTTGCTGAATACTAAGCCAGATTTAACAAGGCATTTCCTTGCCAACCATTGCATACATTAAAGATTGCACAGAATGGAGAAAGATATCCTGAGGGAATCCTAAGCAGAAGAGACCTAAATCAGACTTTAAAAGGTCAACTGTATCTTTTACCCTTCTTACAAGTATCCACCAGGGCAGAAAAAGATTATTGCCCAGTCACTGCAGCTTCTGCTCACTTCTGCCAGCTCATCTTGTTATTCCGTTTTTAATAGGGGTCGCTGCAAAATAGCACACCTGAGTAAGTGTTGCCTTCTGAGTGGGACTAAAAGTAAGGACCAGAAAAGATAAGAAACAGAGCAAGGAGCTATTTAAATTAGACCCGTAAGTGATGGCTCCTGCAAACATGAGGATGAAACTGAAAAGTGAAATCTGCAATGATTTCCCAATGGCTTTAGAGAAAGATATCCTACTCTTTTGTCCTGGTGCTAATATCCATCCTGCTCCTTCACACCTACAAGAATGGACTAGTACTCAGTGCCTGGTCCTTTTATTTTGGAAGCGTGTATTACACAGCTCAGCACTCTGTGGGTACCGGAGACAGCAACACCTTACCAGGCAAAGGACACTAACTTTCCCTTTGGAAAGGATGGTAAGGCACTGGCAGTGCGCTGGAGGACTTGTCCATGTTATGTTGCTGTCTAGAAGAACAAAGCAGAACTGTATACCAGATTTGGGTGACCTAGGCAAACCCTCTCAGATGAATAGAAATTTTGCCTAAAGATGGATTTCCAGAGCAACTGAAGGTGTTTGAGTGAATGTGTCATATGGCGTATTTTAGAGGTGAGGAAGAGGCAGGAAAGAACTGGCAGGGACATGATTACATCTTATGCCAGCTGTCTCAAAATGGAACTATTCTGGTTTATTTCTTTGCCATCTAAATGGCAATTTTACCCCATGAAAAATTAAGCTAAATTTTGATATTAAAATGTTAAAAATATGTGAAAACAGGATAAATTCATCCAGATTAAAAATGCATCTATGCACTTTTTTTCTCCTTTGCTCCATTTCTCTAAATTCTTCCAGATCAGCACAAACAAAATTCCTCCCCACAGTTTTCAGTTCATTCTTTACAAGAGCTCTACTTATTTAGCCCAATGTTTATGCTTAAAGACAAATCTGAATCTTTTTCCAGCTGTTATTATTGTGTAATCTCCATACCTTCAGGCATCTTGCACCTTAGATTTTACAAGGAATAAAGAAATATCTCTGCTTAGTGTATGAGATCACAACCAGACCATCTAGACCTCTCTAAAAGCTGACCATGTTCTATCCCTGACTGTTGTCTTCTGTTGAAAACTGTGAATTTTGTTTTCATATTTTCAAGTAAGAGATTGAAAAGTAAAAGAAATGGGAGAGGAATATAAACCTTAATATACATAAAAATGTGGCAGGGAGTGAACTCAAAAGAAATTCACACCCAGTTGGCCTCTCCTGCAGCCCAGGCTGAAACCACCCGGCGACTTCTGTCTTTGGCAGCCGTTCATTGGATCGCAGCTGAAGATGGTCTTGTGAACCCACGGGAAACAAACCTGCCAGGTTTCTCACAGCTCTGCTCAATCCAGTCTCATCTTTATTTAATGCTCTTTTTCCCCTTCTGCGGCTTGGTGCAGCTCTCCTCTGTAATTGTCATTAAGATCCGCAGGCGAGGAGCATCGTGTACTCAGAGAAGAGCAAACCTCTCCACCTCCCTGTCACCCTGGTGAGATGTGGGATTCCAGCTGGAAACAAGTCACAAGCAGGCAGTCAGAAGTGGACTGAGATTTTGCTGAGAAGGGAAGGACTACAGCAGAGGAGGCAGTTGCCACTCATTTCCAGTTCTTGCCCCAAGAGAAGGCACAATTCAACCCTGGCACTGAGAAGTCAATGAGAGCTATTGAGTGTCCAAAGCCCAATGAAATCCTGAGGTACAAGATAGCATCCTGTCTGTCAGGGAGGCTTTCAGAATAAAGGTGTCCAAAGCCATGGTCTCTCCAGACTCTGGGCCCAAGCTTTCCCCTCACCAGCCTATCTCTTTTTGGAAAACTTAGGCAATCTCTCACTGTAATACCAGCTTGCCAGTGGAACTGGTGCTCAGGCAGAATCAATATTGCATCGAGTTCTCATTAACTTTGGGGTGAAATGTGCATGCTTCTGGCTCCTGTAAGAAAAAGGCTGTTATTTCTCTGTTCTACAGATGTCCCTATTTGTCACCACATTCTCAAGCATGACCCTGGAAGTTGGACTTCATTACAGCAACAATCCCCAGTCCGAGGGGAAATTAACCAAAAAAAGGATTTATTTCTTTTTTCAACAGCAAGCAAGCAAACAACAACAAAATGCATCTTGGCAACATAATTGAAAGAAACTCATCACTTTTAATGAAAGTTAAAGTGATTGTATTCTAAACAAGTTAATTATATCACTGTATTATTGTTGCCTGACAGATTAATTTCATTTGTAGTCAGTGGGGAGGTAACCCACACTAGAAGCCCATTGCAAAGCTTTTCATTGATTTTTAATAGGCTTTGAGTTGAATCTTTGGCCAGTTTTCCCTCTATGCCTCTATAGTGCTGAGCTATGAAAAAACGCAGGGGTTAGTCCAATGCTTGGTGCATTTTTGTCAGAAGGAAAAATGATCATCAGTGGTGGGTACTAATACTGCAAAGTGAACTAATTCACCTTCTGACAAGTCCAAAATGTACTTTTAATAGCAAGAGGTGTAATAATGACTTCTTGAAATGAGTTTTTATAGGAAAAAGTGGTTTCCTTCTTGCTTAAAACACAATTTCAATACTCTCATTTGTAAAAGGTCATTTTTACGCTATTTTTTCTACTTAAAAATCATTATAAAATCTGTGACAGAATAGTTAAGAGTAGGATCAGCTAAATACTACTTTTCACTTTTAAAGTAGCATTCTCTCCATTGACGTTCCTTAAAAGTCACTATGCTACTTTCAAAAAGAAAGAATCTTGTCCATCAATTTCTGACTATTTTTCAGCTTTTTACCTCTTAGGGGATTGTTCTACAAATAAAAAACATAGAAAAAGTTTCACTTACTCATTTTTTTCCCCGAGGGAAAAATCCCTGCTTTCTACAGAAAACACTGGAATGGAGATCTTTTTTCTTGAAATCTTTTTTGGGAAAGTTTTTCTTCTCTGCTGGGTATTAGATGCAAACCTTTTCATCTTCTTCATAAGGTGTTGAATCAAACCTCTTCCCAGGTGAATGATGTGGGCAATGTGTTCACTGGCTGTCGTTTCTCATGGTCCGCATGATGGTTGTAATTTAGGGTGTAGTCTTGAGTCAGCCAGCTCCATCTGCACCCTTCTGGACATATTTTCATTTCTTTAGTTGCTCAGCAAGACCTGAGATGTTTTCAGAGTAAATCAGCACTGTTTAATCCACAGGGTTTTACACAATATTTGCTTTGAGTCATAGTTGAGATCTGTACATCCAGAGACCATCTCCTATAAACGTGTGTAAAGTAGGAATGAACACCAGAGAGAGAATTATCCATACACTGAGATGGGATTTGCAGAAGAGCCGCCCTCGGATGTTCAAAACACTAAAAGTGCCCTTTAAAGTTCATTGTGAGCTTCTTTAATACTCAGGCATGGGAATTTTTCTGACCATCTTTCCTTTTCATGGCAAGTGTAAAAAGCAGAAAGTTTCCTGTTTGTGTTCATACAGTTGCTGAAAGTATAAAAAAGTAAAATTCTTCAGTTCCTGTAACAATGGGCAATGGCTGATAGAACCGAACTTCTGGTATAAACCCCTCAAAATTTTAGGCTCCAGCCTCAAATGTATCTGTGTGATTCTTTACATGTTTGTGAAAGTGATGTCAAATATCACACAGCTTAAAAGCTCACTGACTGTAAGATGCACAGCCTCAACAATTATAAAGTTCTCTGTGCTGCAATAAGAAGTTTTGTCATATTGTCTCTATTCTAACTTTCTATTCCACCTCTCTATCCTGCTCTGACAAGTTGCTCAGAGGGGCTCACTCCCGGTCCCAGAGGTGGCTGCAACTCAGCGACAGGTATTTAACTACAAAATACACAGCTAGAGGGGATATCTTCTCACTGGAATTTCAAATCTATTCATTCCACCTTTTAGTTTGATTTTTTTTTTATTTTGTGCTGAAGAGAGAGTTGAATCCACTTATCGTTCCAAGGTGTTAGCTCAGAGACAGAGGAGAGTATCTGCCCTCTTTTGCTGGATCTGCTGGAAGAGAAGTGAATAGGTTTTTCAAGAGGAAGACTAGTCTGTAAAATGACAGCCAACAAAAACCCTCTGGAGGTGTTAAGACACATCTGAACCTGGTGCTGGGTGATGTGGTTTAGGGATTACGGCGACAATGCAGGGTTGATGGTTGGACTTGATCCTAAAAGAATCTCTTCCAAGCCTGATGATTTTCTGATTCTATGGAGAGGTGAAATGGAGTAGTCTATTTAAAGAGCTTTTGTGCAGCTTCTGATGGGGCCAGGCAGGCTCCTGCAGGCTCTGTGAGACAAGGACCTGGGAGGACCTCAACCCAAGTCAGGTCCCACAGCCTATGGTCTCTGGAGAATCAGAAAAGTCTCTGCTGTTGACTGACACCAAGTTGTGTGTCTTGCACAAGCTGTGAGCAGAGTGAGTAAATCATCTTACACCCCAATGTCCGTGGGATCATGATGCTGCCCAAGATTTAGTCCCCCCAAGGAGGCAGCCACAGTAGCTCTGAGACAGTCAGGCAGCAGAAGAGAGTCACAGGGAATTATACAACAGTTCTTCTAGAATATATTCATACCCTTATTCATCTTGCTCGTAAGATGTGGCTAATTGTTCACACGGGAGCAAAGAGAATGTGTTAGTTTATAACATTTATCAGGTTTTCTGGATGTGTTCCATATTCAATATTTTTTATGTCTGAATTTCCCCTCACCTGGGTAATTTCTCAGGATATCAGTGCTTTTATGGTGGTGTAGAGTAGTTTGACATGGAAAAGGATTATATCAGTTTGGTGCCTAGTCTGGAAATGCGCTGGATGCGGGGAAGGAGGTGCTGCAGGATAGAGATCTATTAAATCTTGTGTGGCATATGAAAGGCTTGCCTCCAGCAAAACACAGACTACGAGGTGTTTATAGGTGTTTTTTAACAGGAAGTTGGTTTAAAACAAAGCGAAAATATACTTCCCACAATGCAGAGTTACTGATCTCCTTGCTGCAGGATAAGCTTTAGTGGGTGTTCAAACGTTATGACTTCAAACTGGAGAAAAGCATAGGGCATCCGTCTGAGGCTGCGGTCATTCCCTCCCACCCCACAAATATGCATTTAAAATTTCTGAAGGTTGTGGAAATACACGTTTGCCTCTCTAATATACTCTTCCACAAAAACAGGATCCTGGGTGGAGGAAAGTTGCCCTTACCTTGCAAGAGTTTATGTCCTCTATTTATCCAGTATTGCAAGCTTGAAATTTTTAGAGAAATTTACTTCTATAAATCAAGTTGTAAAACTAGGTTCTCAGCAGACATGTAGCTTTCATTGTTGGCTGTGAGGTTAATTTGCCAAAATCCAATAGCTCTCTCTCCGGTTCCAACCATTATTTTCAGATAACAAATGTGATATTAGCAATTCTGATGGCCTTTTAATGTGTTTTCTTTTAAGACAATGCTAAGTGAAGAATTGCTTAATGATCCAAATTACAACAAATTTTAACCACCAAAAATGATCTTATAATGCATCTTAATGTATTTGATGCATTATCCATTGCCAGGAACACACCACACAGGCAGGGGAAGCAAGGCACCATGTTTTCTTTACCCTTTCAACCCAAGGTAAAAGAGAGCAGCTCTTGAAAATCTATGGTCTTGTTCCTTCCAGTAACTGCTTCATTATAGGCAGACATTGCCTTTTGTTCATTGGACCTTCTTGGAAAGACTCTTGCCCCACTATTTTAAAGTCCCCAGATATATTTATTTAAAAGGCCTAAACTCTTAAATTCAACCTTCTACTATGTTTTGAATATTCTCCCTTTTCAGATTGTAAAGTCACTGCTGCAGAAACTTGATTTGTTGCCTATTATCCACAACTGTTTGGATATTTAGATGCCTGATGTCCAGCCCTGTGAGGCTAAGTACCCATGTGACCTGCTTCTAATATTAATGTAATCAAACTAATTTTTTAGCCTTGTTTGTGATCTCAGAATTTGACTCAAAAGAGAAAAGAGGTGCTTGTTTTCAGGGCATGTTTCCTTTTGCCGCATACACTTGGGAAATTTTATGTCACTCAAAATTATCAATCCCTATGGACAAGCTCTCCACAGGCATTCACACTGACCTTTCCCTGCACGTGGGAATGACTCCAACTATGCCTTATGAACAGTAGTTTTTCATTCTTGATCTGAGTTGTCCAAGGGGATTTCTGCTTTCACAATCTTCTTCCTGCTCTGTATTTTTGTGGTAAAAGGGGAGGCAAGGAGGGAAAAATGGCTGTAGAGTACGGAGGTGGAGAGGCAACTAAAAGTCTGGGAGCCATTGCACACAAGGAGAAGAAACCACTCTCTGTGTTCAGGAAATGATAATGAATTTCATTCCATACTTCCTCTAGCAGTGTTTGCATTTGGGACAGATCTTTCCCTACTGCAACCCAGTACTTGACCAGTTTAAAACACAGGCAGCTGTGGTCTGAAAGGAGTGGGACGTGCTTGTCTCCTTGACCACTTTCCTAAAGGCAAATTGTTCCCCTTTTTAGAATCAAACCCTAAGAAAGAGCCTGGGAAAACGAACCTGTGGTAGAAAAACAGAGCAGCAGGCTAGAAAGATATAGAACCCTTGTAGAAAGTCATTTCTAGTTAGGAAAAAGTGACCTGCAAGACCAGTTTGAGAACATATCCGTCATGAGCCAGATAAGATGAGCCAAGAGCTTTGAATCAGTCCATCCCTCCTTCCTTTGGCTGTTAGCAAAGGAAAAGAAACTTTGTGCACTGCAGGGAGAATAAGATGCTGGGCTGATTGAATGTGCATGCAGAGGGAGCAGCAGGTGACAAGGACGGGGTTGGCAGGATGTCACTGGATTGTTTGATGAGCAATGGGACGGTTCAAAAGCTCCCCGTCCTACCAGGGACTTGGCACAGGAGCTGGCACATGACTCAGTCTTCAAGTTGTTGTTCACAGCAGTACTGTTTGGGAAATGGTTCTGCTTCTCTGAAAACAGGAAGGGAATTAACAAAAACAAAAACAAGGATGACAAGGAAAGGCTACAAGACTTTGTCTAAACATGTTAGACTCTGGCCCTTCTTTCTTGTAACACCATACAAACTTCAGATGAAATGAGATATTTGAGATAGGATAAAAATCGGATAGTCTGAAATTAAATCTAGCAAGAGTAATATGAGAGAGCATTGATGAGTGGGTGTTTTCTTTTCCCTGCAGTCAATATCCACCTTACTGTTTTTCTCTGTGTGTTAGTTTAGACCAAACATCCACAGAAATAAAATAAAAAAAGAAAATGTGGTGTTTTTTTAGGTTTTGAGTTGGGGTTTTTTTCTGTGGAAGAAATGTTAATGAAAGCAGCAGCACTATCTTCTGATGCACCAAAGTTCAATCTCTGTGCTGGTGGAGCTAAGGGGAAAAGAGCTGATTTTAGCCATGTGTATACAGGGGTGTGGAAAGAGTTCCAAACAGCAAACCCTACCTAGAGAACAAGTGAAATAATTGCCTTTAATTACTAACAGCAGATTTTTCAATCTAGGGGCAAAATATATGTGGATTAAGAGCAGTTTTCTAAGCCATCCAAATTAGTATCTTCAGGAAGAATCGAAATCGTTGATGCTACAGCAAAGCTATAATCCAAATTATGTTGTTTAGACACACAGGTAAATATTATCATTGGACTTAAGAAAATTCAGAAAAATTAGAGGATCTATCATCACCCTGAGACTTTAAAGAAAGTTTGAATAACAAAATATAGAATACCAAATACCTTAGAAACAAGATATACATTGATCCTAAATTTATATATTTAGTACAACACATAATCAGCTGACATGAATTTGGATAGCTCTGGTAAAGTCAACAGACTAGAACTAGTTTTTATCCTCTGCCATCTAATCCAGGGTGTACATGAGACATATATAACAATCCTATAGGTATATGGAGGAATATTGTGATACAGCCAGAAGTCTATAATGAATTCCCTAGGCCTTCCAAACTGTACATGTAATACAATCCTGTCAGTTTTCCAGCACGTTCAGATGGATATAGTATTTCTCTCTAACACGTCAGCTTTCTGACTAACCTGTCATAACAACCTATGATACCATTCTCTGACAGCTTACCACTGCTTCACACAAAATGTGAGGGCTTTTCTGCTACCACAAGTTGGATTCATATTCCATAATAAGGGAGCGTGGGAGGTGTGTGTAAGTATAGGTATAAGTACATATGTGTACGTAGACAGACACATACACAAATCCAAAAGTATCTGCCTGTGAAAAGTTAGAATTACAAATATAAAAAGGGAAGCATTGCCTAGTTGGATATTTCTCCTCGGCTGAGCATCCGTTGTTTTCCAGCTTTGTGGAAATCTTCTTTGTGCTCCGTGACCACATAAGTCTGTGCACCTGCAGTGGAGTAACAACATGCTGCTGAGAGATGAACTCCTTGCTTGAAGACACTCCACTTGTTTTAGAAAGAACTGTCTCCAGTTTCGGTCACAGTCGTTAATTTACTTTGTGATTTTCAAATGACTCAAATTCAGGCTAAAGTAAAACAGGCTAAAGAACGTAATATCGAATGCCCAAATAGGTAACATTTATTGCTCCAAGTCCCTCTGAAAAGCCCAGAAACACAAGATCTGTTCAAAATATTGTCAGCTTTTCATAGAAATGCGGGTTCTTTTTTCTGCGCCACACACTCAGAGCTGTCAAATGATTCCTGGATTTTCCTGATGATTGAACTCGTTTCTATCATATTTGCACAGTTTAAATTTGCAAGACCGTGACTTTAGCCTGCAGATACCTACTGACAATGATGCCCCATTCTCAATTGTTTCCACTAGAAACAGTTTCCATCTAGTGATTTCCACTAAATAAGTGTGACTGATTTGTCAGAAGGGAAAAAAAGACAAATGAAAATCCAAAAGATAACTTTGAAAGTTATCCCTTATTAGAAAGGAAAAGCTGTCTACTTCTTGCAAAACCCAGCCATTAACTCTCCTGCTCTTCCTTTTCTCAAAGGGCTGGCAATAAACACAGTATAATCTAAACTACCCTCTGTGGGGCTCAGCTCTCATCCTTCTAGAGCTAAGGACAGTGCCAGTGCCAGTGCTGTGGTGATTTAGTTTATTAAATGATTAATTAAACTCTCCCATATATCAGCTGGCAGCTGCACAGTCACACAACACTCTCAGCTGTGAACACAGACAGAGCCACAGACAGGTTGAGCCCCAGCCCGTTCCCTGGAACATAAGAAGCGCTTTTGGTGTCTCCCTTCAGTGCTCCACAGACCCCCCAAATTTAAATCTTATGTTCTCCATGGTCCAAATATACCAAATGCTCCCCAGCAGCCTACAGAGAGCGCAAGATCAAAGCTACATCTTCCTGTCTGCAGAAGAAACAGGCAGCACTATCCTTGCAAACAGCGGGGAAATTTTTAGTGACTTGGGAGAGAATATTACATCCCACATACAAAGAAAAACAAACACTCAGTGTTTCCCATGGCCTTATTCTTTTTCCCATCTTACATTTCCAAATGAAAACAGTCCCTCCTGTTCTCTGTGGGGGAATCTTTCCTGGCAGGCAGATTAACCTTAAGTCGAAAGAGAAAGCAAACAGGCCCCTGAAAAGCTTTTCTGTACCATTGAGAACATCAATGTCCCCTACTTCTCTCTTACCACCTGAATCTCATCTTGGATCTTCCAGAAGTAGCTGTAGAAAAGTAGCTCAGAAACTAAGATGTCTATAAAGAAGGTGTAAAATATATTTCTGACTTTTACATTCATTTTAGGTTACTGTCTCAAAATCTTCCCCGTGTTTCTGGGCATCCTTTTCGCCCCTTGTAATCACAATGAATGCCTCTTATGCATAATGCCTCCCCCTGCCCTGATCCATTTCTTATAGTGACTGCACTGTATTTGTGGCTGTTTATTCATTCATCACCCGGCAGCATGGAAAATGCCACTGCTCTCTAACTCCGGCCACTTCTGACTAAAGTCTGCCTGAAATGAAGAATGGCATGAAGATTGTGAGCTGGCTGAAATCCTGCCTTTACAGGCACATCCCTCCTTTACTTTAGGACCCGTTGACATCAGTGGAGAGACCTGATCTCAGTGGGTTTTAAATCACACTCTATGGTTGGGACTTTCAAAGCAACCTGGGGGATTCAGGCTCATATCTTTTATTAAAGTCAAAGTGTATTACAGCAAATGGAAGATACGTGTCTGAAATCTCCCAGAGTGGTTTGAAAACCAAACTACTGTGCAAGATGTACAGCTTTCCCTATAAAAATAACTTCCAGCTCTTGCTTTGGTAAAACTGATGGAATTGTGTGAAAAGATCCACAATGAAGCCTGGACCTCTCATCCTTCAGTCAAAGAGGGAGAAATATGGCTGGAGAGCTTTGTTTACGCTGTTAAACCCTCCCCAGCTCAAAGCCATTTAGAAGAGCAATTGGTTTGCTCTGGATCAGCAGGACTGTCCTGACCGATGAGGCTTCAGCCCTGTACAGATAAGGTTTCCATTCCAACCATAAGTTTGTGTTTGTGCCAGGCTTGCTGGGGAGGATGAACTGATCACAGCACTTATGCCAAGGGAAGGATGATATGGAGCAAGAAGCAGACATACCCAAATGCCATTTTCTGTCATTTAAGGCTCAGCGACAAGGAGTTCTGGTTTTCTTTAAAAAAAAATTAAAAAGACAGCTAAGACACAGGCCTTGGAGAGGACGTGGTTTTGTACAGCTCAGGAAAGCTGCCTGCATTTTCTGAGAGACGGTAAGCAACACCTTCCTGCAGCCCACAACACCAGTGTGCTGATTAGTCAGCCAGCCTCTCCTAATTGCATTATTACCTTGTAGCAGGCTAGGACAAGGCAACATCATTAAGTGAAGTTTCTCCAGTTTAGCAGTCCCCTGCCTTCACACCCGATTTAGAAGGCAATGGGTGAAGAGCACATTCATTCACACACTGCCCATGCAGCTCACATCACCATTCACTCACACGCCATGGTTGTTTCCCCTCAGTTCTTGCATTTTAGGAGTTCTGAGAATAGGTGATGTTTTGTTACAACGCCAAAGAGTAATTGCATTTTGATTGCTATTTCAGGGCAGCAGAGATAGTTCAAACCTCAGGTTGATTCAGGTTTCAAATATCAGAAGGCTGGAGACAGTCAGCTCAGGGTTTCCAAACTTACTACTGGAAGACTCAGACTAGTCAAATGTTAAGCCGAGTCCAGGGATCTGCCCATAATTAATTTTTTTAGTGCATGAGAAATTGATTCAAATGGAAAACTACTGTAAAGGAAAATTTGATAAAATGATGCCAGGTAACTTTTGCTCTCCTGAGATGTTACAAACTGTGCAAGGCAATTTCTGAAACAGATAATGAGGATTTGAAAAACAGTGGATAACAACCTCAATGAGACAACTGTCAGCAAAGTGATGGATTCAGCTTCTATTCTATGTTTACCTGTAGAAAACTCTGCTGAGGACAAGTGGGATACTCAGCTCTCTCTGGACAGAAAGCGCATGATAACAGAGGATTTGAATAGACAGAAGATTGATTTTCATGAAAAGCAAACTAGTTATACTTTTTTTGTTTTTATCACATAGTTGAACAGTTTTAGTCATGAGGAATGTAAATAAATTCATGTCAAATGTTAAATAAACCTTTTCTTTCTTTTTATCAATTTCCTTTTCTTTCTCTTTTTAACAGATTTTGTTTGAGTTGAGAATATGTTCATAAAGGCCATTCTTGCAGGAGTCACAGAGAAAACAGATACCATAACATTTGGACAGAAGTGCTGAAAAGGAATGCAAAGAGTTTGGAAACCAAATTTACCACTTTTGCCCGAGGGACTTAAGGGATACAAGTAGCTCTCATGGGACTCATGCCTCCCTCCATTTTTATGGCAGAGCTGGCACAGGGTAGTGCATACAGCCACCATGGTATTCCCATTAAATCACTGGCAACAAAGGGCTCCAGAGCGACATCTGAGTGCTCGCATGCAGTGCTGTTAGAGGACACCCAAAATGAGAGCTGCATGCTCAGTGCCTGCAATGGCATGGAGGGCAGAACTGGGCCTGACCTTCTCCATCCAAAACATAAGGATGTGATGAGTATTTATTATTCAGTATACTGCTTCTCTCCTTTGAACTGATAAAAGCAGCACTCAGCTACTGTATAGGAATCCATTAAAGAAAAAGAAAACTACACCCACATTTTTCCTCTCTTGTACCAAGATCAAACTTAGGCCTTTTCCTTTCACACACAAGACTAGAAAGAGAATATTTTTGAGACTGGGCATCAGTCTCTGTTTTGAAGCATCAAGTGAGATGCAGAATCCTACACAGCTGATTTGGTTTTGCTCAGTGCTGTCAGCTATCATCAGCTGGTTTCTCTACACCCCTCTTATATTGCCCTCCTCATGCCTTCAAAGCTTGTTCAATGCCCCACAAGCGGATCATAGAATTATCAAAACGTCTGAGATGGAAGGGACTTCAAAGATCATCTCATTCCTACCCTGCTGTGAGCAAAGACCTCTTCCACGAGACCAAGTTGCTCAGAGCCCCAGCCAACACATGGATGACGACACCTCTATCTTTCTCCTTGCACTTAAGATTGGTTATAGCACTGCTACGCCAAATAAAATCTGCATTTCTTTTTCTTCTCCTCAGCCAGCAGAGTCCCAGTTGCAGAGATTCCCAGTGACAGAGAAGAAGCCAGCCCACTCCCATCACCAGGCCATTATGCGTCACTGCCATGCATCATCAAGTGGCAATGTCACCCACACACATGAAATAATAAAGGCCCAATAGATGTGAGAATCATTGCACTCCCGTATAGTGCTGTTGGAAGACAAACTAACAACAGAGGAGCAGATTTTTAGGGAAATGGTTCTGGTAAAGTTTCTTGAGAGAACTAGATGCTGACCAAAAAGGATTGTGTGGATTTTTTTTGTTTGATTTCACTTTGTTTGGCTTTTTGAATACTTGTTTTTCTGTTTTGAGGAGTGTTTGTGACAGCATTTCTGATTTGCATTTCAGCTACCGTCAATAAATCTGTGCTGGGCTCGTAAGTACCTCTGAAAACATCACAGATTTCTCATTAAACTCTTCCATTGTTGTGGTAGGCAGTGCATTTACCTCTTCCAGACAGTCCCTCTGCTTTGTTGTTATGAAAGCTTTGTGCCACAAAACTTTCTTCAGCTAAAAGAAAAACATTCTCTTCATCTTTTTCACTCACAAGGACATGTCCACAGTCAGGAGCAAATCCATGGATGCCAAAACACAATGGACAGACCTTGCCACTTGCTGTGACTAATAATGGGAGATATTCACTGTTGGCCCAAGGCTATGCTTTATTCAATGTTCCCTACAACACTTTAAGACTGCCCTGGTAACTTCTAATTAGGAAAGTAAGCCTCATAAAAAATGTTCTTTATAGCAACCTATTCAGAGACTTTTATTTCTTAGAATATTGACATTTTGGGATGACATTTGTCATTATAGGAGATGTTGGGCATTAGAAGAGGTATTTTACTCATGAAACATGAAGTTGTTTAAGTTCACAGTGACACAGTGCCAATCCAGTCCATGATCAGCTCCAGAGCTGTACCTTGAACCTGCTATGTGATCCCAAGAAATTCACTTATTGTCTGTGCCTCATTTTCCTCCTACAGGGAAAAATTATTCATAGAGCAGCTCTTGCTCAAACAATTTGCTGTCTGGTCATAAGAATGTGAGCATGTTTTTTTAAGGTATGCATGCTAGTCTATATTTACATATGTTGTTATCCAAAGCTTTTGCTACTTTCCTTGCTCTGCTCATGCTCTGCTTTGGCTGACTCATGCTGCTCGCTCCCATGCCACACTTTTGTCCATGCTTCACATCAGGACAGCACCTAAGAGTTAACATTTGATTTAGTGATGGGGTAATAAACCACGTGTTGATATCTGCATACATCTCTCTCTCTATATATATGTATATCTTTACAAGTCAGGGAATGATCCTCCTGAACCCATTGCAGCTCTAGGTCAGACTGCAGCGCAAAGCAGTGGCAGACTGCAGCGCAAAGCAGTAGCAGACTGAAATAAAACCCCCAGCACTCCTGTCTTCCAGACCACTGGTCATTCTCTTGGGCTGTATTTAAGTCTGTTAAAATTAATTCTGCAGAACACAAACAAAATTTATTTTGAAACAAGGCAAAGGAGTACAAAGATACTCTCTCAGATTGACAGCAGGCTCCCTGGACTCTCTTTATTTTGGTAATCTTTGCTGTCATAGTGACAAGAAGTTAGTTGAAACCTTTGCACAAGGTACTGGAAACACCAAAACCGTCTGTCTTCTGCATTAACAGAGACAAATTAACATTATCTCAGCTCTGCTCATAGTTCCTCTGAGTGAAATGAGTGTGCCAGCAGTGATTCACTCACCATTGCTGAAGCAATCGCTCACCCTGCACATCCCAGCAGTGCTCTAAAAAGTAACCTGGGTGTGTAATCAAAGCCAGCACTCAGCTGCTGTTCCTCACCCCCATGCAACCGTTACATTCCCTGAGCTCTGAGCAATGTTCTCTCTAACGAGGTGGGGAACATCAGCCTTTGGTTGGAGGGGAGTCTGACTGAAAGAAAATAGCACCTCGGGGTTAATAGGCAGAAGAAGCCCAGCCTCTGGAGTTCAGCTGATGGCACCTGTGACATCCCTGCCTGTCCTGAAAGGCAGGGCACAGACATTGCCTTCTGTAGAATTATGCCCATCCTTGTGGCCATGGCAATACACAAAGAAAAAGTCATTTACAGGACTACAGAAGCAGTAAAATCAAGTTAGGGCCTTGGTAAATGGTAGGTGCTGCTAATGTGTGGTTCTGCCAAGCATCTCTAGCACCTTGAGTCAATCAGGAACTGTCCACTGAAGCATAGTCCTGGTGCCTCCCGCAAAAAAATCCCAGGAGGTGCTCTAGGATATTAGCAAGCCTTTATTGCAAAAGGCTTGCAAGGTAGCTCATTGTGTATCGCATAAAATAGCATCTCTAATAAACTCATGGCAACTTTAATTTTGTCTCCATCTTACAGAATAAGTACCAGCATCTATCAACACCTTCAGAGGAATTTACAGGCGCTCTGTGAGCTGGAAACCAGCCAGCAGGGCCATTTGGAATTTGGCGATGCCACAAGGGAAATAACTCAGATGGGCCTTTCTGAGGAGAGTTTCAGTGTATTTTGTGGCCTGGCTCAGATCCAGGGCATACAGTGCTGCACCAAGGCTGAGCAGTGAGGCCATTCATCCATTTCACACTCCAGAGAGATGGATTTGAGGGTGGAGAACTTCATTTATATTTTATAGTGAACTGGTTTTTCCTTCCCATTTCTCAGTTGTGCAGCAGCAAAGAGACTTTTTAAACTCTATGTTAGAGAGATTACTCTGAAGTTATACATTGTTTTTGCCCGAATCGCTGCCAAATTAAGTTCCTCGAGGGATGAAATCGTTTTAGACATCATGCCTTTCTCTGAGTAGATTTGTTCATACAGATTTCCATGTTGCTATGACCAGACAACCACAGCATGTGTGGTACCAGAGAGGTGACAGCAAGCGAGTTCTTTGAAATTCGGGCAGTGTGTTAGGATCTGAAGCCAGGGGATACGTTCTGTGCTGCAAACTGCTGTGTAGATCTCTGCATAGGCATGTCTGGTGTCTCCAGCCCCACTGAGCTATGAAGGTCAATTGGAAACACTGAAGAAATTCAGAATTAAGAATCTAGAGCATTCTTACGACATAACATATGTGTAAGCCCCCAGGGGATGTCATCATCTGGGACGAAATCACAGTGTGTTGTCACCCCCAGGGAAGTGCATTGAAGAGAGAATATTGCTCATTTCTCTACACTTCTGTAGCACCAAAGGATTCATGAACCCTGGAGTTCCCTCTTTAGCTATCAGAGACATATACATCCAGTTCTCATAAATAGTTCTCTGCAAGATCCCATCTTGCTCCATTAACTGAATGGAAGCCTATTACTGCTAAAATCTTCGCTTAGGTGCCTCATTTAGAAGCTGATATTAGATGGTATGAATAGAATTCCTTACCAGTCCTTATCACAGCAAGTATCCATGTCCTTTTTCAGGTTAGTCAAAATACATCCATTAGAATAATTTTCTGGTGGAAATCTCCTTTGAAAGCTCCCAGTACATAAAATTTTTAATGGAAAAAAAATTGTTTCCAAGAGATAGTTTTATGAAGAGTGAAACAACTCTTTATAATTTATTGAGGACAAAAAAGGTAAATTTTAAAGCTCAGGAAGGGCCCAGACTGCTAAAAGCAAGCCTGGAGAGGAAGTTCTATGTGTTTTCTTCTCTTACAAAAATCCAGATTCAAGAACTAATGTCCTTCAAGACTGGAAGGGTTTAAGCCAAATGGAATGCTGAAGGCAGAGCAAAAAAAGAAGAATTTTATGCAATCCTCAGCAGAAAAAATTACTTTCAAGAGACATATTTTCCTTTCACTACATATTTTCTTAACCCACAGTACATAGAAATCGTTTCTCACTTTGCACAAAATTAATCAGAAGACTTCAGTGACCTTCAGCGACCTTCAGCCCATACGTTTTCGACCTCACCTCCAGCCTTAAATTTCCCCACATCAGCTTCTTGGCTTCTGAAGTCTGATTGTACAAAACATGATAAAGAATGAGAATGAAAGTCCCTAAGTACCCAGAAAAAGCCTCTTCTCCAACCTGGTTCTTCTGATCCCTTTTATAGATCATAGTATTGATAAGAGCAGGAGTCTCCCCTTCCTGGGGATGTACCATGATCAAACTACTTTATTTTCACAGGAAAAATGATAAGGAAAATGGCAAGGAAAAATGGTGAGGAAAACTACGCTTTGCTGACCTGGTACGTGCTGAAGTGTCTGGGAGAGAGCAGGACAATTTTCCAAGCTCATGCCTGTTGGTACTCTTTGGGCCAGCATTGCCTTAGCAGTGTCAGTTGTTACTGTTGAAATTTAAAACTTACTCCCACTTCTGGTAAACTGGTATTTCTGTAGAAAACACAGTGCTTTGGAAAACACAGAATCATGTTGCTTCTTTGCAATATTTCAGACCAGGATAGGGTTTTTTAGGCAATTTTGCCAAAGCATCAAAATTAAATGTGTCACTGGATATACACACACTTAATAGTGAACATTCTGCTGTAAATATATACATAAAAAATACACATACATCTTTGCAAACACATGGAAAAACACACAAAGACAGATTAAAAATATGAGATTAAAATTTACAGTTCCGTACTCTGCTCTTGTGGTTTAAATTAAATAAATTTTATGAAACTGGCTAGACCTAAAGAACACCACTCTTTAAGAGTGATTTGTTTCCAATGTTAATGCAGTTACTCCTTTTCCTCTAAGCAAAGTCTTCTGTAGTATTGGAAAAAAAGAAAGATGAAACCCACAAAATCGGTCCCAGCTGCCTAATCTAACCCATAATTGCAGCGTGTAGATCCCTTTGACAGAGGAGGAACAGAACTCCATCAAAAGGAAGCACCTATGGGAGGGATAGTCAGCCTCCACTGACTCATTTCCAGGTTCCTCCGCTTTTAGATTATTAACAGAGGTGTTATTTATACAGAAATGACAAGTCCCCATCAGTCAGCTACATGATTCCCCACTCAGGATCCTGCCTGTTTCTCAGCTTGGCAGTCTGGATGTGAATTAGCATTTCTTGCACTTGGAACTTGATTTTAAACTTCACCTGTTTAAAAGACGTGATGTGGAATCAGCAGAAGGTGGATTCAGGTTCTTCCTCAGCTGTTGATTTACACTTCTGTGACTCAGTTTATCACATTTTCTCACTGGTATTTGAGACACTCATTTCAGAGTCAGAACCCACGGTTGCATGGTCCTCTTGGCTATCTCTTCACCAACAGATGGTAAAAAATGCAACCCCCAAACCCTTAGGGAAGTCATGAATTACTTCTTGTGAGCAGTGCCATTTGGAAAATGTCACTTTAACAGAGGACATAGTTCTGCTCACACATAGCTTCTGCTTCTGTATGTGCTTCAGAGCCAACAGCAACATCAAATGTCTGCTTCTGAAAGAGCAATTTATTTCCCTAAACACACTTTTCCATAGGCCTAGGCTTTTTATCCATTTTAGGATTAAAAAGCGATATTCAATAGATGCAGAGTCATCCTGTCATTTTGTTATGCAAATTGTCTTCATCAGTATTAAAATCTCAGCCAAAATAAAAAAGCCACAGGTCAAAGCTTAAGCCACAGGAAATGATTGATTTTTTAATTACAACAGCAATGCAATTATACACTTATCTAAGACTCTTATTACTTAATACATTCTTGCAGAGGGGACAATTGCCTGCAGGTTGAAATTCACAGCTAAACTCAAACTACATCCCTTTCCATTCGATTTTCAAAAGTCTCTGATCTTCGCTGCACTGACAGTGCGGGGACCTCTTTTGAAAATTTTGCTTCTAAGAGATTCCTTTCCCTAAAGAAGGAGTAGTGTGGGGATTTAGAAGAACCTTCTAGTAATGTTTCCTTAAACAACGTTTGTAAACAATAGGAAATCTCTAAGCTTGCAGCCAAAGAGCTTTAACAGAGAGTGTTGTCAGATGCAGTGGGAAGATCAGGGAGGACACCTGTGAATATTTACGGCTGATGCTGCTGAAAGAACAGCTGATTTAAATAAAGGGTAAGGCAAGGGATGTGCTAGAATGGTAGTTAGGAATAGGAATGTGGAAGAGGGTATTGTTTTTCATTTGTCCTTTTCCGGTGATTTAGCTATAGCATGAGGGTAAATTTTGAGGCAAGAACTCATTTCTGAAATTATAATAGCTGTCTTCTAGAAAGTGTATTTTTTTTCTATTTTGAGCTTTCTCTTCTTGGGAGTAAGAAGCTCAAGGGCAGAAAAGAGAGAGGTTTCAAAGGAGAAGTGATGCAACTGATGCAACTGTCTCAGGATTTGGCACTGCAAGAGCAAGGGGAATCCTGGAGACCCAGCAAAGGTAATGTCTACATCTGACTCTCAGCTGTTTTATTTTCTTTATTAGAAATGAATGAGATTCTTTACTGCATCTAAAAGAGGTAATAAGCACATACTTTGTTCGACTACTCATGAGTAGATTTTTCCATGCCTCTCTTGAACCTCCTGCTGGCCTTTGGCGAGGCAGCTCAAAGGAGTTGTCAGGTGCTTCTTCTGAGAGAAGCCACAAATGCTGCTGGTTCTGCCAGCTCCAAATCTTGTGCTTGCGACTGTCTTTGAGGTGCTCAGCTTTCACACTGCAAAATTAGGTGCAGCATTATGCTTTTGTATCTGGATACCTTCCTGAGGGTTTGGCTGAAGTCCTTGCTTTGGCTCTGTCGGATTGAGTGTTTTAGGGAGTCACAGATGCTGCTCAGGCACAGGTGGATGCAAAAAACGTTGGGGTCAGGAGCTGTTTGGAGTTGGAATGTTTGCCATGTCATCTGCTCTACCTTCTGCAGCAGCCCCTTGGTTTCTGTTGTGCTTGGTGTGACTTCTGTGAGTGGCTCTGGCTGTGTCCCTCTGAGGGGAGTCACAAGCAGGTCATGGAGGGATGGGCTGCTGCTGTGGCTCTAAAAAAGCTGGGAGCTCTCAAAAACTTTGGGAAAGTTGTGAGAACATGTAGGTAGCACCCAGCTGCTAAAGGTCCCCAAGTCCTACCTGTTCAGGACAGGCAAAAGGCTGTTCCAGGCTGGCTATTTTAGTTTCCAAACACAGATTGACTTGCTTGTTACTTAACTGTTTATGACCGTGGCACCGTGGTGCTGATTTTATCCTTATTTACACTGACCTTCCCATCTCTCCAGAGCCCTAGGAACACAATCAAGGTGCCATGCACTCCTCTAGTTAACCTCATATCTGTTGCAATATCCATTGCATTCACCCGGAGATTTTCAAGCTGTGGTATAAAACCTCTCCATATTCAGGTTCAGCTCTTTCTCAAACAAGTTTCTTTCTCTTCCTCTGTTGTGCCTTCCCTTGATGTATCCAATATGTGCTACTCTTGATATATTCAAGAGGCATCACATGATGCTCTCTTTCATAAAAGAGAGTTTTTCACCCAGAAATAGACTGATTATTTTACTGTGAGTGTAGAAAGTGACATAGCCAGGAGGACACTTATTTTTTTTCCTAGGACACGTGAAACTGAGATCGTGTCCTGAAGACTGAATGTGTATTAAGCCTCCCTGTTTGATTTGCTTTGTCTCAGTGTTAAAGATAAAAAAAACTAAAACCCTAAACTTTGTGTCACAAAGTAGAGTGCAAATTAATAAAATACCTGCATGTTAATCTGTGTTTTGCTGAGAAGTGAAATATATTAAGAAAGAAATCTCCGTGTGGTTATGGAGTAGAAAGTGGAGCAGACCCTGGGCTCTCTGATGGTTTAAGTACAGTCCTGTGCGTGGAGTAAACTTGTCTCCAGGCTTGTGTGCAGACACAGCATATTGCAAAGAGTGCAAGAGGCATGGGTTATAAAAGTAAGGGGGTTGATTTATTGCTTGTAGCTTTTGGAAGACATAGTGTGAACAGGACAGTGGTTAGTCTATTTAAGTGGTTGCATATGTATATTTTAATAAGGTACGCTTGACAGCAGATGTTCTTGGAGTTAGCATTCATTCTCTGTGATGTCCTGAGCAATGCCTGGGAGTTAACTAGAGGCTGCTGAAGAATTAGCCTGTTTGGACAGAGACTGTTTGCCACAACGTGTTCCAAATTGCATATGGTTGGGATTTACTCTTTTTTTAGCTCCCCCTGCTCACCTGTCACGATTTCTAGCAGCCTAAAAGGTAAAACTTAGAGGGTGTTATCTAGATGCCACTGTTCTCATGCAATGCTAAGCTCAGCTGTGAGCCCCATCTAAGTCTTTGACTTTCATCTCAGTATATTTTACTTTACCCATTTCACCAAATTGTCTTACGTGTTGTGGTAAATAAAACTGATGTTTCTAACAAGGTTACCATCCTTACTCCTCTCGATCAGGATAGCAACCAGCCTCTCAAGAAGCCAGTCTTGAAAGTTCTGCAGTTCACTCCCTTCCACAATAAAGTAAATGTTTCCCTTCAATTTCTTTTTGTCTCTTTCCCTTGTGCTCATTTCTACAAAACTTTTGTGCCTGTCCTTGTCCACTGTGCTTGGCATGGGTACTGTGTTGCCAGGTTCCCAGTGTTTGAAGATTTTTAGCTAATGGTTTTCAAGGTTGAATGCCTAAGGCTTAGTTCTTGAATTCAGCAGAGGCAAGTAAATAATTGAGTTGCCTGAGGTTTTCTTGCTGTTAGTCATTGTCCTCCCTAATGGAGGTGAGAAAATCTGATTCCTCTGAATAAACCAGACTTACCAAAGTCTTTGACTTCAAGATCACTTTAAGTCCTAGAGAGATGTGGTGCCTGGAATCATGTCACAGCCTCAGCACATTCTATCCAGGGCTTTCACAGTTCCATTTAGATAGAAGAGCTTGCTTGTTAGGGTGTTTTTAAGTGACAAAAAAGCACTCTCAAAACCAGATCCAATCAGTGGGAGCTGCAGGTTATGCAGCACATGTGGGTTCTCAGTCTGCTTGAGTATTTCAGAGTGGTGTAGATCTCAAATCTTAGCTTCAGTCACTAAAAAATACAGTCTCTGGGCATGTTAAACTGCTTACATGAATGAGGTTCTCAACTTCACGGGTCTCTTGCCTCCTTGAGCTGGTGGGACACTGGGGGACAGGCATGGTGTGTGTGTGTGATTTGCTTGAATCTGGCTTGGATGCTCATCATGATGTTTAATGATAAACTCCTGCGAACTCGAGTAGCGCATTTGTTCTGAGTACTGGAAACCGAAGCAGGAAATAGAATATTAAAGGGCTTGTCATAGGGAGAAAAGAGGAGGTGTAGATTTGGGCATAATGACATCATAAAGGAAATGCAAATGAGACATAATCTGAGAAGAGTATGAGCTGACAGAGCAAAGAGCCTCTTGCCAGGCCGGTGAGGAAATATCAGAGTTAATAAGGTAGGATTGTGAGACTATGAACATGCTACTGCAAGGCTGCTGGCATTGGCCAAGAAGTGGGAACCAGCCTGGTTTTACACTCAATGAACAGAACCTCAGCTGTCTCACTGATAAAGAGAGTACAAGTGAGGTTTCAGGTCACCTGAGGCTCTTCAAAGTAAATAGAACTCACCAAATCTCTCCCAAAGCAAAATCGGAAGAGGACAATTTCACCTGAAACCACCTTCTTTGGCAACAATCCGAACTTAAGGTCATTTTGTAGCCACTTTATTGCTAGATACTCACTTTTCCTCTTTCAAAGGAAAGCATGGGGTTTTTAAATTATTTATTATTTCAACAAACACATTAGGAAACTAGCCAAGTAAAGTAAGTTCACTCTGCCTCAGAGATAGCACCTGGAGTTGGCTTCTCATGTCCTGTATAACTCCTCCATAAATTCTGCAGTTTCCATAAACATTGAGGTATTGTATGTGAACGACCACGTGGTGTTATTCGTGGGCACACAAACCCTCAGTAGCAACCACTCTACCTTTTACCTTGACTCCCCAGTGGAGCTCAACAGAGTCATTGAAAGCTTGTGTCAAAGTGCATCTTAAATTCCACGCTCTGTTTTACAGATGCTCTTTGCTAATCCCAGCCTCTTCTTCCATTGCTGTGTGCATAAAGCAGAGTGATCATTTTCCTAACCCAGACCATCTTGGCATATTTGATTTGCACTTATGACTTGCAAAAAATTGTTAAACAGCTGTTAATTCGCTTGCTTTCATTGTCAAACCACATCTTTTCTCTGTGTCTGTGGGTAGCAAAACCCAAGGCTGAACTCAGGTTGCCTTTATCCAGTGTTTTGGTGTCCAGTATTAATTATTGTATTTCATACAGCATGGCCTTTCCTGGAAGCTCCATGTACATGAGCCAGCCAGGCCCGACCTTGCTCTGCCTGAGACATCTGATGAGATCACAGCTGGAGGTGATATAGCCCTGAGCATTGTAGTTATGGGAAAGTCTGGGGAGATATTTTTAACAAATAGAAATGGAAAGCTTGCAAAAGCATGACGTGAGCAATGTTTTTAGTACTTTGAGTTCCCTTCTCATAAACATGTGGAAACTCTTTAGGCATATAGTATCAAGATCTTAGTTAATTTATTTTTCCAGACTGTTCACTCAAAGATTTGTTCTATATGAGAAGCTAATTCTGTAGTCCAAGGTCATGGAAAGAAATGGGGAAAGTTTTGTGCATACACTTAAGTGTTTCATTTTTAGATTTTGTTTTCTTCTTCTGTAGCCAGTATTGAGAATCAAAGAAAGGGAAAACTGGTACAGAAATTGTGTTGAGAAACAAGCTTTCAGGTTTTTCTCTGTAAAAATTTTTTAAATAATCATAAACACATGTTAATATGTGGTAATCTGTAGAGGAGAAAGAAAAGCTATGGGAGCATATCCAGCTGACAAAGCATATGTGTCTCTTTGAAAGAATGAAGGCAATCTGCAATTTCCAGTAAAGCAGGAGATTTAGTCTGTGCTTCAGAAACCAGGACAAGTTCAGGGGTCAATGGGTAAAATTAGAGTGTTTGGAGCAACTATGAAGACAGTACATGGACCTTATTAATACCTGCTAGGAGGAGAAGCATTAAAAAAAAACCTGACTTACAGGTATTTTCCTGTCACAGGGAACCCATGGCCCAATGTCCTGCACACTGCAGAAAGGAATTCAGTGTGCTCTAAATCAGATGGAGGTTTAGGGCTTTCCACAGCAATGAAAACTTTTAACATTTGCTAGTCAGAACAAGGTACTTCGTGCAATTGCCAAAAAGCACCCAGAAAAAGCCCTCTGAGGAACCAACTTATGCTTTGAATTTTAAGTCTACAGTGTGCAGCTGCCTGTAAGTGGAGTGGTACTCGGGGTCTGTGGAGTCACCCTCTCCTCAGCATTTGGCAGAGCTGCCATGTAAACCCAGAGCCAAGTCCAGAACTGCAACATTGTGCAAGACAAATTAATTCTCAAAAGAAAAGGAAACAAAAGTATCCAGTTTTAGATGAAATATTGGCTGAAGTTGCCAGAACAACCTCTCAGACTGAGCAACTACAGAAAGTAATTGAGGGCATGAGAACAGGGTGAACTGAACATTGTCTTCACACACAGCTTTAGCCCTTACCTTCAACTTGCAAGGGAGATCTCAGTCCTGGGTGGTGTGTTGCGTCAAGATTTTCTTTAAAAAGAACATGGTGAGGAAAAAACTCTTGGGAAACAAAATTTCATATACTATAATTTAGGTCTTGAAAATTGTTAAAATCAAAAATGCAGAAACATGGGGTAATTATCCCACTGGCAGTCAGTGAACTTCAATACCTTCTGTACATGTCAAAACTGCTGAGATTTTTCTTCACAAATAATTGGATACTAATATACTACTGTGGGACTGGGCTCACTAATATAATTTTCATCTGATGCAAAGTAGTTATTGTATTCTTATTATATTTTTTCATTTTATCTGCATATAACTGTGAATACTTTTCAGATTAAAAACATCCTTAACCTTGAATTAAGTAACAACCAGAGACCCACAAAGCATGGTCCTTGTTTTATGTTATTCCTGAGAAGGAAATAAAAATCATAATTTTGTGTTACAAAGCAGTACTGAAAAGTTGTGCTCTCCTGATTCTTTAAATATGTATTCTGTACCACTGAATGACACTGGTAAATTTAGTCAAAATCAGTGTAGGTCAGACATAGCCAGTCCATGATTCAGAAAGGCTTTAGAATTGTTTAAAATATCCTGCTTGCATGTTGTTCCTGGGTGAAGTTTAAATAGCCACCACAAATATCCTTTGTTTAGAGGTAGATTTCTGCTTTCCTATGTTAAATAAGGTAATTAGCCTGTATGTCAGCTTTCTGTCTGTGTCATATATTCATGGGAGCTGGCTCAGCATGCTTAGTAGAGCTGCAGTTAGTACATAATGCCTATAGATTACCAGAATGAATATTTAAATGTCCAGCTGCCTGGCTGAAATCATTATCTCTGAAGGATCTGGGCGAAGCTCAACATTCACATTGAAATTATGAAGTTATGTCTTGTAATTACCCATCACTTGTAGAGCCAGCTGTCTTGCAGGTCCTTATTGCAGGCACATTATCCTGTCTCAGCTTGGAGACGTCTTGTTTCCAACCTGGAAAGGAAGATGAAAATTTGTGGTTTTTAACATGTGTTGTTAGATCTTGTCTGCAAATTCTTTAGGTGCTCCATCCTAGAGCTTGGACTGGGAGTTGATGATGAGCAGCGTTTGGGACCCATGGTCTTTCTAAGATTTATTTTAACTAACCATTCAGATAAAGGACTAGGCAGCAAGCATTTTAGCAAAACCCAGCAATATTTCATTTCAGTTCTGACTGTGCTTTACAAGTGAAATTAAAGCAGCTTTCCTCATAAGCTACAAAATAAAACAAAAACAGGTTCTGTAATTTTAGGAAGCCTTGTACTGATGCTTCAGGAATTTTTTTGGTGTGAGGGGAGCCAGAGTGGGGGAGAAACTGTTTTTGTTTGTTTATTTGTGTGAACCCATTTACCATATGGGTCACAGCATGAAAGGAGAATCTTTCGCTCTCAGGAAGGTTTGTTTTCATTGGCCATGGCTCTACAGGAATGCATTTCTGGCTGCCCCGGTGCTGAGCAGATAAATCCCTTCAGCATGTAGTCACTGCCCTTGTAACTCTGCCTCCTCAGAGTGCACTGAAACAATGTCCATACACAGCCCAGAATATTTCTAAAAATCAAGAGAACAAGTGGATTTATCTATGTGCCACAGAATTTAGTAGCATTACCAAGCCTGCTTCCTCCTTTCATGTTGTTTGGGAGCAATTTGTTTTAATAAATTAGATGTGTTTCTTTTCTCATAAATTATGCTTTTCATTGGGAAATATCTATTGACTTCAAGGTTTGCATGTGCAACTAGCCTTCAGCACAGCATTTGGTTACTATTTGGGTCATAAACAGATGCTGATTCCTTTAGTGATACTGGAATTAAATATTATTCTTGTAATGGGCAGCATATTATAAAAATGGCTCTGGATCTTTCAATCTGGTGCCAAGCTTGTACTTCCAGTCCCACCCCTGGGTACCATGGAGACATTGCATGAGAAAGAAATGGGAACAGTTGGATGCTTCTGGTAATGTTTCTTTAGCAAAATTGTCAGGTTATTCTTCTCTTTGGAATATCAAATCACTTGTTATCAAGTAATGTGATATTCCTTGAGGCTGCACAAGATTCATAGCATCTGGCTGTTGCAGACATATATAAAACAGTTGTTATTTTTCTGAATGTCAGGTGGATTTTTGACTTTTACGTTCAAGAGTTGGAGCACTAGTTGTTACTTTCCTGCTGAATCTCAGCAGAAAACACTATTTCTGTGAGATCTCAAAGCAGTTCTTTTTTTCCCTATCTGTCACAGTCATATATTTTCACAGTTAGAGAAACCTTCCCAACCTTCTCTTGTGAGAATGAACTTCAGTAGTTGTGTGTGAGACTGTTGTTGTCAGACAAGAAAACTAGGAGAGCTGGTCCCCAGGCTGTGATTCAAACCATCAGGGTTAGGTATTTTCAGTTTTGCCACTGATTCAAGGCCTTTCCTCAGGGCAAAAACCAAAGGTTATTTTCTAGGGCTCAGTTTTATTAAAGTCCTGTCTCATGCTTAGAGAGATCTTTTGTCTTTGCTCTCATCGAGTTTGAGCCTGAAAAACTGTCCCCTACCTTATGCAGGAAGGGGCTTTACTCCTGCCATAGAGACACCATGGGTTTGTTTAAAGGAAGAAGTTTTCCTTTGTTGTTGCTTTTGAGGGGCTGTTTTCAGCCCCATCTGTTTCCTCAGGTGCTAGCTGGTGTCTTCTGGTGTCTGAAGAGCAGCGAGAGTGGGGCTGGTTAGGGCTTCCAAAAGCCTGCCCCATGTGTTCCCATGGTTTTGCACTGCCAAGTGTCAAACCCTGACCAGTGCAGGTACAGACAGGTATTTAACTCAAATGGAAATGCCAATCAGCAGTGGTCTCTTGTGCCATTCATAGCTGACACAGAGGCAAGAAGAAAGGAGGAGAACTTGAGCGGGTTTATCTGTGCCCTCGAATCCTGACGATTCTCTGCTTGCTGTTACATTTTGCTACCCAAAGCTGTCTTGGAAAGTGTTAAAACAAAGGAGCTGTAGTGCCATAGAGCTCACATTGTTATATTGCAGGACTGTGATGCGGTTCTGCCAGCAGGACACCTGGGAGCTCTTTGGCGGCTTTCCCAATTTAGCCGTTACGCGGCTGATTCGTTTAAAGAGACGAGAACACCATGTCCTCAGGAGTGCCTGCTGAGGCACTCTTGAAGACAGGTGTAATGGCTTCACCAATCCGTGGGTGCATCAAATTTATTACAGAAAATGAAAAGAATAGAGAAACAGTGGTGTTAGTTCTGCTGTGAGAGTGCAGAGTGCACCAGAGCTACAGAGAAAAGGACAATGTAGGAGATGTTTCAAGTGTTGCCAGATGTGTTTGTGGCTGAATTATCATGGCAGAAAAAGGTTGGGATTGCTCAGATGTAACAAAGGTAATAATTCTGAGTAGCCAAATTTCTAAATCATTGTTTCTTTCAAGGATCTTTGTGGGGGTTTTGTTCCGGCTTTTTTCCCCCATATCAAATTACCTGTGTCTGGTAAGATAAGAACTCTGTGGCTGTGACAGTTAGAGCTACTCCCTGTCTTTGGACACACTGATATCTAATGTTATTGATCTGAAATCTTTGAGGGAGAATTTTTATTCAGTTTTTTATTCTGTGGACTGCTGCTCTCAAAAAGGATCTTCAAACACTCTTCCTCTCAGTCAAATTTTGTTTATCAGCTAAGGAGGGAATGGGCAACATAACTCAGTTCTGCATTTAGGCTAAACACTGAAATAGTAACCTCTGTGATTTATTTGCACAATGGTCAATCTGAACTGGGGTGATAAATATTCTTCACTACAGACCACAGGCAAAAATCCAGGTAATGATAGAGCTGTCCTCGGTTACACAATTAAAAGCTGCTCACTCAGTTGGGAAAGGGAGAAGATAGTTATGTATGAACAGACTGTTACAGTCAGGCTTCACACACACAAAAAGAGATGATTACCCCGCTACTGACATTCGCAATCGGGGAAAAACACTTTCTAAAAATCTGTATGATCATTTTGTTCCCTCTCAAAGACATTGCAAAGCCATTTTGTCAGATTGTGCTCTTAAGAGTGTCCAGACAGGGGCAGGACCTGGACTCTCTCCTGACCAAAAGGCTACTGCTCAGCAAGATTGTCCCAATGAGTGTCTGCACAAAGAGCTTCTCTGCTCAGTGAGGGCTTCAGTTTGTGCCTTCCAGCCTCTCATCTCAGAGGCAATCACAGCAAAAGAAGTGCAAGCAGCTGGTTCTGCACTGTCATCCAAGCAACATGGCTGGAAGTAGTACTGAACCATTCTTGCAAATCTCAGAATCTCAAAATACAGTGCTAATAAGTGGAGCAGCAGACTATGGAGACAGCTAGAAAATCAGTATGATGTGGGGAAAGGTTGCTTTGGTGACAAAAAGCATGTTCTATACTTTTTCTATTTTTGTTTTACTTTCTGAAAACTGTAAAAACTTCACAAAACACAAGTATTTTCTTTTCTTGGCCTTGGGAAGATGTGTGCATAAATACACCAACATTCAAGTTGCCACAGCACTCCTCAGTGGTGTGCTTCCCAGCTTCTTGCTCCACAGGGTCCCTGAATATCTGATGTAGTCCCTCATCTACTGTTCCAGAACGAGAGCTTGGGTTTGTGTTGTCTTATTATGACAGTGTCCAGGCGACCCAATAGGAGACCAGAGTCACATTATCCTGAGTGTGGTGTAGACTCTGGATTCAGAGTGAAGAAATTGTTTAGAAGGGGTTGCCTTCAACAGGATCCCTAGGCTAAAACACCAACAGTATATACATCTCTTGTACTTATCCAAGTGAGAAAAAGATAAGCAAAAAGTGTTTATGTTTAACTATTTCTTAAATGAGCTTGGGTAAAATTTGCAAAGTGTTAAGTGAAATCACTTCAGTGGGAGATTTAACTGAGATAATACAAGAAGCAGTGGTTGAATCAGGACAAGAAGTCTCTTTCATGCAGTAATTGCTGCCAAGCATTTTCTCACTGTAGTTTGTTCAGTGTCAAGGAGCTGTTTGAAATCTACTGGCTCTTGCAGGTGTTTGTTGTCAGACAGAAGTATAAAAGAGTAAATCCATTACTGCTAAAGTCCTGGAAGCACTTGCACTCCTATTTTGCAAGGACACCTTGCAAGATGCAGTCTATTGTGTTAGGAAAGCATTAGGGGTTTTGTTTTGCCTCAGTGCCTCTAATTTATATATGAAGTGCTTCAAGAGTACAGAATATTTGGAACCAAATGAGCAGTGTAAAACTTAGAATTGTAGATAATTTACGATTCTGAAAAGGAAATTAAATGGTAAAAGTGATTCATTAATATCAAGTCTTTTTAATGACAGTTTAATGAAAATGGGCATGTCTTCAATGTCACATAGAGAGGAAAGCCCTTCAGGCAGTATCTTAATGACTTTCTTAGACTGCATGTGTTTCAAACGTAAGGTTTTAAATAATTCTGTGCCATGAACAGGATTTGCTCTGGTTTTGACAGCCTCTTAAATGTTCATGGAGTTGAAGCAAGATATAAAAATGCTTAAACAGAGCATCATCAGACGTCCTCTGCTGCTTATGCGTTGTGCCACGTTTGTTTCCTCTGTTGCGTCCCAAGATTTACACAACTTTACATTGTGATTTTTCTTACTGAGCCAAAAAAGAAATTTTGACAATGCCAGAACAGAAGGTTCTTTCTGTAGTTCACTGACTTTGTACAAAGAGCTCTTCTTTTAATCTTCCCTGTTGTACAGGGGTTGACCTGAGTGAATGTAAACCATTTAAATTGAGAGAAATTTTGTTTTAATCCTTTTCCAGCTCTCAACTTGAAATATCCTTGTGGTTCTGCTGCAAAATTCTTTATTCTGCCCTAAAGAATTGTTTATTCTCTAACAGACAAATATTTTTAATAAAATAAAGACATTTAAGACAGATTGTTCTATAGCACTAAGTCATATCAGAAAATCTTTACAATAAATGATATGTCTCATATTTTTCCCAGATACACAGATGTTTTGCAGGCTCTATAGCAGGAATATAAACAAAAAATATTATCCCTTTACAGCTAAAGCAGTAGTCCAGTTTGGGTCAGGAGAAGAAATTAGTCTAGAATCAAATATTGCTGCAGTCATCAGTCTTGTCAAAGAAAGCACAAATTTCTGCTTTCATGATCACAGCAGAACAATCAAAGAGGCTTTTTCCTCCAAACCAAACCCATTTTCAAGTAGCACTTAATCTCTAAACTTTTGTGACATGGTTTTTACAGGTAAAAATACCAAAGTTTCTTCTTACTGCAACCTTAGCTGTTTTCAGTTTTTTCCCAGCCCTTCTGTGTAGTTTCAGCTGTTTCTTAGGCCCGTGGTTGAGCACAGCCACTCATTAACACCAGTGGAAAAGCCCCCCTGCTCCAGGCTCAGGGATGGGAAAGGCTCCCTGTGTTAGCTGGAGACACCCCTGGTGTTTTGGTTGGGAGCTTCCCTTGCTTCACCATCAAATTTCATGATGATCTGTTTCATTCCTGTGCCCCAAAGGTAAAAGGATATGGCTGCTATGCCCTCCGTTTCAGAGGGGTTCATCTACTTCTGAATATCACCTAACAAGCAATCTATGGACTTTGGCTGGTGCAGCCAAGCTGTCACATGCTCCATCTTCTTATCTGTTAATCCACTCTGAGGATCCTCAGTTTTATCACTTTGCACATTTTTTTTCTTCAAGAAAAAGGCTAATGTTTTTCAGGTGTACATACACCTTATGTGCTTTCTGATACTGAGTGTAGAAAACTCTTCATTTAATGAACCATCAGCAATAGTTTCAGGTAATAAACAGTGAACTAAGGCCTATACATATTCTTTCTCAACTATAAGAACATCAGCTCTTCCTGATTTTGCCACATTCCTTGTCAGTGTCTTTCAGTTTTACTCCCCAATCTTTCAGTCCATCTGACAATACAGATCACAAGGAACCAGCTTCTCTGTGGCAAATGAGATCTTCTTTTGACAGATTATCTCACGTGACCTATAAGGTCCATCATCCATTAACAAGATAAAAATGTCATTTTCAGAGTTACTTTGTAAAACCTGTAGGGACATACCAACATCCATCGAATACAATTTACAAAATATTCTCCTTATAGATTAAATTGTTTCATAGCCTGTCAGCAATGCCAGCTAACAAAATAACATCAAATAAGCATTCTGTAAAATAAATCTATTTACAAGCATCAAAAACATTGCAAAAATTAATAAGCCTGGCTTTCTTCTTTTGCATGTCTTGGTGAGCTGCTCCTGCTGTCTCCTGCTGGTCCCTGAATCACTGAACATCTGGGCTCTCCACAGAGCCCTACACATGGAGTTCAGCAATATCTACTTGCAAACTGGCAAGCCTTTCCATTACACTGCATCTACTGCTGTATTTTTCCCTTTTTTTTTCTGTTTCTTTTGGTTTTGTTTTTTGAGGTTTTTTTTCCTTTAGTATCAAAGCTTTGATCACACTATCCAAGACTATTTTACTGTACGTCTTTTATTACTATAACTTATTTAAACCAAATCTAAAATGCTGTCACTCTTGATTGATTTGCTTGCTATTTGGCAAAGAAATTGACGCTGCCTTTAACATTACTGGTAATATTTGCTCTGGGTTTCCAATGGGAAAGTTCTCTGTCATTTAGAATGAGAGATTTCCTTGTAATATTGATCTGTCAAAACTATCAAAGAGCTTTCAGGTTGTAAACAGATCTGACCTTGAGTGTCTGTAAAAGTCTGTATATGCAACTCCAGCAGAGTCTCTTGAGAGATGGTGAAATCTCTATCCTTAAAAATGTTTAGAATTCAACAGAAAAAGCCTGAACCACCTGGTCTAACTTTGAACTTAGCTGTGCTTTCAGCAGGAGGTTGGACTAGTGATCTTCCAAGGTTTCTTCCAACCTCTATTTTTTTCCCGTCATTTTATATCTACTCTTCTTCAGCCTCTCAGATCACTTCATGCCTGTTTCTATCCCCTTTGAACAGTGAGTGTCCTTTAGCAACCTAAGTCACAATTGTTTTTCCATACTTTCTATTTACCCCATATAGATTTTTTCATTTCCTTCTTTAATCAATGTATTTCCTTCTAGTTTGACATCCAGTTTCTTTGCAGTAAGAATCCTAAATTTGTTTCTTGTCTCATTCTATTTCTCTATCAGATTAAGTCTTTCTTTACAAAGTGTTGTCCAGAACTGTTTTCCTTCATATTAGCATCTCTTTCCTTAATATCTGTTTTTCTGTATGCTGAAGTTCTTCTAACCATTGTTACATTCTTCACTTTGTTCTCTAAGTTTTGAAGGAAATCCTGGAAGTTTTCTCCTTCAGAGGATGTTAGCGAGAGCAACTTGCCAACTTCTGCTACTCCAGTGGAGTCCACCTACCAGCAGTCCTGTCCTGGTGAACGTCTTCCACTGGTCAGAAATCTTAAAAGTTCAGAACACAAAACTTAGAACTCCATACCACTTTTCATGACTTTTCCATGCCTGTTCTAGGGACCAGGAAACATCCAAGACCATCCTGTTAGGACTGCAGGTTTGTGGTGAATCAGTATTCCTTCGTACTTGAAGGTTATCCTTCCTTTTCCACTGTGACTGCTCAATATACTCCTCTGCTTCTGCTGGCTCAGCATTATTGTTCATCTCTCACACTCTGTTTGGGGTATTTTTTGCCCTGGTCTCTTTGTGTCTGGACACCAACTTCTTGTTCTCTTCTGCTGTCTCTTGTCACCAAGTGAAAGTTCTGTTCGTGGCAGCAGCATTTACTTAAATGCAGAAATGTTATTACCAGAAAAAGAAGGGAAAAAACCATCAAAACCCAAGCCCACAATATTAATTATTTCTATTTATTTAATGAAAACATGCACCGTGGTGGTGTAATAAACCAAGTGCAACACAGAACTTAAACTGATTTGAAAGCATCGATCTGTGCTCTTGACATAAGTGGAACAGTCTCCTAAGGGAGAGTTGCATATATTGATGCTTTTCCTGTCTGTGGCACACTAAACTCTGGATACTTTTAGTATTTGTAGTTTCCATGGTATGCCCTGACTCCTCCTGTTAGTAAACAGGTCAGACTTCACTTATGTCCTGTCAAAGCTGTGTTGCAAGAGGTGGCCACAAGATGAACTGCAATTCCAGCTTTTGGGATCATTACAGTTTTGGATTGGATTTCACATTGAAAGTTGTACTCTAATTCTAGGGGGTTTGTTCTTTCCTAACCAGTTACAGGATTTATTATCAGCAGTGAAGCCAAAGCAATCCTTTGCCAGGAAATAAATTCTTTATGAGCAATCAGGCAGGACCATACAAATTAGGATGGACACTGAAGGCAGTCTGGTACGATCTCCTGAGAAGGTAGATGGCATCACAGTTTTAATTTTGATATCATGGGAAAATTCCACATTGGATGACAAATGTTGCATACATCCAACCCCATAATACAGTCAAAAGCTTGAACCCATCTTCCTCCCTAGTGTTGGTCTCATTGTGCGTGCACCCCAAGCTGAGGAGTCTCCAACTCCCTCCTGCACCAGAGAACTCAGTTGTACTTTGATCTTCAATAAAGTGGCCTCCAGAGTTTTAAATACAAAGCTTTAACATAAATGGTATCTATTACCACACCTTGCAGATATGAATGTTATATATAGCAGCCTTTCAGTACCTAAGGGGGCTAAAAGAGAGCTGGAGAGGGACTTTTTACAAGGGCCTGTAGTGATAGGAAGAGAGGGAATGCCTTTACACTGATAGAGGGTAAATCAAGATGAGAAATTGGGATAAAATTTTCTACTATGAGGGTGATGAGGCACTGGCACATATTTTCCAGGCAAGCTGTGGATGCCCCAGCCCTGGAATTGTTCAAGGACAGGTTGCATGGGGCTTTGAGCAACCTGATCTTGTGGAAGGCATCCCTGCCCCATTGAGTGAGGTTGGAACTAGGTATTCTTTCATGTGCTTTCCAACCCCCCAAAACTATAACATTATGGATTATTGATGGTTCTCAGGACATCCTAAGCAGATGCTTGTTATGGTTATAGGCAGATGGCTGATTTCTTGAATTCTGTAACAAAAACTCTTACAGAAACCTTCACCTTTTAGGAACATTTTCAAACATCTTGCTATATAACATCTTCATTTAAAAGGCTGTGGTTTGTGCTGATAGATATGCTAATACTGCAAGAAATTCACAGGAAATCATTGAGAGTTATGTTTTGATCATACTGGAATTTCTCTCAGGAAATACAATGAAAATCCCCTGGCTGCTGCTTAGGGAAACTGGGACAAATATGAGAGGTGGCCAAGCTGTTGTTATCAAGCCAAATGCAGAAGCTAAATGATTGAATTGCATGGCTCTTGAACTGGTTACAGGGCTGTGCTGCCATAGGAATTTCTGGCTAATTTAAGTGACTGTTGTGAGGGTGAAATAAAGCAGCAGTAGTACTGAAGCTGACATTGCTGTGCTCCCCAGGGCCAGGCTGCCCATCCAACTTCTGCAGGCTCTTGGAGCAGTGGGGCAGCAGTGGACCTGCTACTCTCCATCTCCCTGGTTCTTGGACCTCAGTGTTTAGCTCTTCTTGCCTCCAAGCAGTCTGCTTCTTTTACCTCTATGAGGTGGTCAAGGAGCCATGTCTCCCAACACACAGCCCAATGTACCCTGTGCTGTGACCTCTCTGAGGTATTTTCCCCTTTTGTGAGCTGTGGCACGTAGCGAGTACTGGGTTCAGACTAAGCAAGCACTTACAGCCCATCCATCCTAATTTAGGCGTTGACTTTTCATGTGGAGCTCATCAGAGCAGGCTATCAAACAAAGTTGTGTTTGACAGAGGCTGGAAGCCCATGTGTACCTGCCAACCACCTTCCAGCTGGCAAGAGACCTGAACAATTCCACAGATGAAATGAGATGGGTTTAGAATATATTTCCTGCTGCTGTGCCTCTGAAAGGGGAAGTAGCTGCTCTGTGACTCCAGAGTGCTGTATGACATTCCAGGGCGAAGGCTGGCGTCTATGTCCAGTTGGAACTGCGTGGGGCACTGAAAAGGCTTTTATGAGCTTGTGTAGCCACATGCCCTCACACAGGCAATCCAGTTGCAACAAATTAAAGCCAGATAAACAAGCTGTGTCCCAACAGTAACTTATGGTCCTGGCTGATCTCTCAGGCCTTTTACCAACATATGCTGTCAATTTTTAGAGTCCCAGAAGTACCAGATCTATGATATCTGGGCTAATGGACTCATTCACATTCCTTTCCTCCTCTCAGATTCATTCTGCTCAAAGACGATGCCAAGCGTTGCTAGGCCAGGAGTTGAACTTCTAGTGGAGCCTAGAAACTTGATGTAAATGCCCCCATCAGCATTTGCAATCTCTTTTTACCTCTCAGTTTTCCATCATGCTTCCAAAAGAAGTTTAATGAAATACAGAAGCTCTTCTTCCTGTGTTTGAAATGTTCTATATTTTGAACTGTCAATGAACTATAATGCTGTCCCAGCTAACAGCTTCAAATCAGAAGCAAGAACTAGAACATTGTCAAGTTAAAAGCTGTGCCACGCACACCACTGGAGCAGGATGAAGGTCAATTTATTTGCCCTAGGTTTTTATTTACTCTTTTGCCTCAGGAAAATTACATTTCAGCCAAGCAGTGAAGGCCTTTCCATAGCTCAGCTTTCCTTCCACTGTCTTAGAAGACTCACGAGCTTTTTTCCCATGTTTTGGATGTATTCACAGAAATTAGAAGAAATGTACTAAGCCTCATCACCACAAATTCCTTTCTTTTTCCTTCTCTGTAAAGATCTCAGCACTCAGAATAAAAAGGATTTAATGCTATAAGCCTCATAAATTAGGTTATTCTGCATAAATTCGCCTTTTGGGACACTTCCAAATAAAAATGCAAGTTCCTCGAGTTTCAGGTCACCAACAGAGGCCAAATAGAGAATGAATCGCCTCTTTAATTCCTTAAATATATACTATCTTTTTGGAAAACTCTTCAGACACATGTTACAGGAGACCCTGGATGCTGTTCCTACAGAAAACAGACAAGGTGATGGAAGGTTTCCTTCCAGCCTTTAAAATCTACAAGTATCATTGAACATCTTTTTAGGTCACTGTCAGTGCCTTTTGAATGGACCTTTCTCCCATAGTTTCTGTGAATTTTCCATGTCCCCTGGGCTTAGTGATATAGGGTTACTAAAGAAGCTGTTTGCTTGAATAAATTGTTACTTTGAGAATATCTTCTTAATTTCCCTAACAGGTGATTTTCTGGATGTTGTTTTTCCCCCCTAGCTGAATAATGCAGTCTATATACAACATTTTGTTGGAATTGTTTTCCTTTCCTGAACATGAAAAAATATCATTCTGTATCATCATAATCGGATTCCTATGATAACATAAGCAAGAACAATAGGCACCATTGCTGTTTAGAATTGCATGGAATCTAACCCACTCAGTTTGGAATGATGTGAAAACATAAGTGGACTTTGTTTTGTCAACAGAGGACATTGTGCATGAGAGCTGCCATGAATTGAGAAAAATATGTACTTAAGCTTCAATAAACATCACAAAGTTCTCACTATAGAAGTTTCCTCTTAGGAGCTGCTTTGTAATACTGGGGCATCCATCCTACCATGAAGTTCAAACCCCACTCCCATAATTGTGTGAGTCTATCTTCATTTGTGAAAACATCTTCACTTATGAAAACTGCTGCTGCAGAAAGCCCTGAAACGTTGTTGGAAAATTCACGTGCTCAGCTGAAACCACAGAACATTTTTTCTTCTCTTTTGTGGGAAGCCATGCCTTACAATGGCTTTTCATGCTGTCACACAGGCAGAGTCCTTTCCATCACAATCAGATGGCAATATCCTTAGAGCTTTTTCTTCCACTTGAGTGCAACACTGAGTATTTAAGGAAGTATCAGCCATACCCACAGCTTGCAGAAAGAAACAACAATGTGTTTATTTCTGTCACAATAGGGCATAACTGTGATCCTGGGACTCTGATAGTGTAAATGCTGGGCGACAACTGAGAAAGCTCGAAAAAAAGAGAATTGTTAATGACCTAAGCCAGCAATGTGTGAGGTGCTGACCAAAACAAGGAAACGGTTAAAGGGAAGCTAAAAAAAGCTTTAAAATTTTTGTAAGATATGAAATACAACCAGGACTTCAAAGTTTTGTGGGGTGCAGAGCTTTCCCTGAAATCTGTGCTGCATGTTTTTTATGCAGGTAGACTCTATTAATGTCATGAATGTCTGTGATGGGTCACATGTCTACTAGGCACATGACAGAAATATTAACTTAAAAAATTTAGTCTCAGTGAAGAATGAACTTCAATAAAGTATACATTTCAGGAAATTGTTTTGCTTTATAATATTGCTTAAGCGGAAAATGAAGTTAAATTTATTGCATTCTGTGGGTAATGACTCATCCTCTTCTGACAGAATGCAAGCAGACTTGTAATGCACTCAAACATGACACTAAAAATATCCCATCCACAGTTTGTCATACTGAAGTATTTCTTGAGAGGTTTTCAAAACAAGGACTTACATATTCAGTTCATCAAATAAGTAGGCCCTGACTGCTTTCCAAACAGCTGCACTGAGGTCTTTAGAATTAATTCTTAAAACCTTAAGAGACCAAAATTCCTGCAAATTGGATTATAACTATTTTCTGTGCAACATATTTAACCTGATGCTTTTGCTTGCCTAGCCGTAGAAGCAAAAGATCAGTGCTTACTGTATTGTGGGCTTTGCACCCAAAACCTTTCTGATGTGGTGGTGTGCTTTGTGTGTTTCTCTACCCCATTCTGACTGTGTTTTCCCAGTAACTCTGGAATGATGCCGTTGTCTATGGACTTTGAAAAAATGCAGTTGTCTCAAAGATACAGAGTTCCTACTAGATTTGTGGAAAGAACAGAAAGCGAGAAAAGAGAGGCTTTGACCATGTGCTCAGCCCTTACCGAAAACGATTAAGTCCGCCAAGGTGGCCATTTGGGACACAAATCAATAAAAAGCCAGACGCTCCATTCTACAGCTCATGGTATTCTTTTAAATTGTGACAGACACAGATTTCTTAAGGTCTTGTCTCATGAAAACCTTTTCCATTTTGCTTTTTGTCAAAGAAATGCCCAGTTAATGAAAACTAAAACATTTTCCTAAAGCCTTCATAGCCCATCTCTCTAAATGTTAGATGACCCATGGCATTTTCTCTTATCCAGGTTGGTACACTTCTCCTGAGAAAGTCTGGATAGTTAAAATCTAGGTCTGTTCTGTTCTATGGATTGCTTTGGGTCTGAGCAGTGTGGCTTCTCTGACATATCTTCTCTGAGCTAGGATCACTGAGGGAGAAGAAATATAAAAGCCTGAACCTAAAAGGAATCAGATGGCCTAGATATTTTGGCTGGCTTTAAAACGTGATTCTGATCTGGATGCTTGATAACAAGATATTTTGGTTATGCTTATTTAAAAGAAAGACCTTTAATTGATATTTCAGACAATAAGAATTTTTTTGGTTTACATTTTAGCATTATTTTTCCCTTCAAAATATTCATCATTCTTGTTCTGCAGGAATTATGATTAACCAGACCCTTTCAGGGAAGCATAAAACATCATTGTTTGATGGCTGCTGGGAAAAGTCTGAATTTGTCTACAGACCAGATTCTACTTGCACAGAAACATTAATTTCTGCTCATGATGTTTAGCAAACAGGAAGTACAGGGCCTTGTTTATGGTCTTGTTGTGTATTTTAAAGTCATTGTTGCCATTCTAGAAGAAGCCAAAGACCTGATAAAGACCCCTTTATGCTACCATGTTTGGTCAAGTGATGGTTCTATGCATACTACATGTGAACATCACAAACTTATTTTTAGATGACCAGTGAGACCCATGTAGTTTAAAATTAGCCAGGCATAGGGACTATGTTGTATTTTTAAAGGACAAAGCTCAGCTGCTGCATGAGCAAACACAAACCAGAAAAACCAAATTTTATAAATATGTCATCAAGGTCATAAAAACAAACTTACTGGATAAGAAACATTATTCTGATTTAAGTATGAGTGTCAACAAGTTCACTGCCTGCTCTGTATTCATACTGGTGCTGATAGGAAAAGATAGGCGTTTGGCAGCAGTGTTAGCTGGTTACTGTTCTGCTTGGCAGAATGAGAATGGGAAAGCAGGAATAAAGAAAGGAACTGTGGCAGAGCCTGCTTTTCCAGGAGTATGCCACGGGACATGGTGTCAAAGGCTTTGCTGAAGTTCAAAGAGACACAACCAAAGCCTTCCCCTCATCCACCAGGTGGATCATGTGGTCTTATGGGTCAGAATTAACCATACAACAGGAATCAAAACATTGTGTACAATGGAAAGGATTTCATTTTAGCAATTCAAGGTGTATTAGTTAAAGAATCTGGGTTTAGAAAGCCTTCGTGAAGCAAAGTCTTTGCATCTAGGGTGATAATATAACCTAACGATCTACCTGCTATAATAGAAGCTATATATGTTTTGGTATTCATGAAGTAAGGTGTAGTATACCTTATGACCCGTCAGTTTCTTACTACTGCAACATGTTTTGACTAATGAAAAGAAAGTCACTTTGGGCAAAACTTGTTTCAAGAGACAAGCTTTTTGACATTTAAACTACTCGTAACGGCAATTTTATGCTACTGTAATGCAAATCCTGTAAGGTCATGTGGAGCAGAGGGACATGGCACCTGAGTCACAGTCATGAACTAGCGAACAAGAAATCACATGAGTTTTAATCAACTCTTCTAGGGTATGGAAAGGGGAAAAAATAATGGACGTTTTAGAGACACTCCACAAGAGGTCGTATTCATTCTTGTTCTTTCTGAGAAGTAAGGCTTGTGAGTAAGAGTTCGCTTCTTGTTGGAAATGACTTCTTCTTGAATTTCAGCACTGAGATTAGTGAAGTTATTGGAGGGGAAAGGGGGTCACATGCAGAGGCACAACTCTAGAGCAACTCAATTTGAGGCTTTTTAGAGGGTCAAAAGAGATCACATTCATCAGAAACTTAGCCAAGTCAGTAAAAGGAATGAAACAGGTAATGATCTAAACAGCAGTACAGGAAAGAAGGCAAAAGTAGTAGGATGCTGAATAGAATTGAGAGAAGCAGGGCTGTTTTTCTGACATAAAGTTATCACTCTCAAAGGTAATTGCTGTGATAAACCTACATCCAACCAAAGAAAATCCATCCCAAAGCACACCATAAACTATCAGAAGAATGCTGTTGCCTGGAAAAAGGACTTATTTTCTCAGAAGCATTGAATGCTGAGGTATTTCAATCCATATTTTTTTCTTGCATTAAAATCATGAGTACTGCTTTTTAGGCTGTGAGGAGGAATGAGGTGCTCTTTAAAATTATAAGTAAAGCATTTTTCCACTTGCAAACTGCAGATTCTCATGTAGCCCATGAAGCTGGCAGAGAACAAAACAGTCTTCTGACTGATGACCACTCACAGCCAAGTTCATTGTGGTTCTCAACTACAAAAATTATTTCTGAGGTCTACAGAGAGTTCTAGTGAGGTAATCCAGGCCAAACCAAATTGGAGGAAGGAAACCACAGGCAGGCTTGAGTTCTTTGGAAATGGCTCAGACAGAGGAGAAAAGCTCATTTGTACTGCACGAGAAAGAGCGTGTTGCTCTTCAGGTCTAACACAGTGGGATTTTTCATAGACTAATTCGATGTGGCTATGAAAGAGTTTTCAGTACTAAGTGATTCTTTTGGTGTTGCCTGAGAGTCTTAGTCTCTTTTAGCTGTCTCTTGGGAATAATATGTTTTTAATAAATAGACTTTCCTGGAAGCAAGATCTGTAGTTGCACTTGTAATGCAGAGCAAATACCAGTTTTAATTAAGAGCCCAATTCCTCCATGCCTTTATTTGACAGTCCACAGTAGTGGTTGTACTTGCAGTCGTCATGTTTATTACTAATCTGCAAAATGAGCACTCACAAAATAAATGAGAGTAAAATACTCGTAGGGTACATGTAATTAGCACACAACTTGTTATAAATTGTGATGATCTCCTTGATAATGAATCTGGCTTGCATTTGATCTTTGGAGGCAGTCTGGATAGAAGATACTTCAACAAGAAAGAATAAATTCCTCTGGGGCATGGGAAGACACAGTGAGAAGTGGGGAAGAAAAAAATCATAGGTCTAAAAGTTATTTCATAGTTGTAAACTAAGGCTCTAACTAAGGCTAGAATTTTTCTAAGGGCTGGAATTTTTCTATCTCAGGTTTCCACAGAGGACAGTAATGAGCATCTTGGCTCATTAAGGATCCAAAGGATGTGCAAAAGAGCACTTCTGGTGGATTGCCTTCAGAAGAAAATGGTTGCACAGGGACAGGGTGCACTTGCCATGAGAAGGAACAAAAGTGCCATGCGATGGTAAGGATTTGGGTCAGTAGGAGCAGACCTAGACCCAGGTGTGCTTGGATTCAGTCATGCTATAGAAAGGAATGTGAGGGAGCCAGAGCAGTGAGAGGTCTGGTATCACCTGTCCATACTCAGGCAAAAGAGTGTTGAGAGCAAAGTTCATTATTAACATACTTCCCTTCCCCTCAATCTGGACTTTTGTGATAGCCCTGAGTTTTACCCAAGAAGAAAGAAATACTCTTTTTGGTTTGTTTGTTTACAAATGCCCACTATCTGTTACTAGCAAATATCCAAACCTCATCCAATAGTGCAGTAAAGCTCTCAGCATCTCTGTTTTGCGATATTCATCAGTTATTCCTATTCCATTTATTCTGCACAATACATTTTTAATGTGTAGTTTGCAGTGCAATGCTGAGACAGGAGAAGTCAGCCTACATTCTTCTTTTCCCTCAAAGAATAGATTAACATTTTTCTCTGTTATGGCTTATGTACAGTAATTGCTGTGTAAACATGTGGCCAGCAATGAAGGGCTTATCTCAGGCTCCTTTGCAGAAAAGTAGACTTCCAATGACCTATTTCTTCCATTTCAGTCACGGAGACAAAATGTCGTCTTCTTCAGTATTTCACTGGAAAATTTGCAGTCTGTCTCAGTTACATATCAGTGTGCTAAGAACACACCATAATTTCCACTGAACCTGCATAAAAAATTAATTCAAGAGGTTGCATGTTGTTGCACTAATGAAGCTTTTACACCTGGAGAGAGAAAAATGCTCAAATTTGATTAAAATTCTATTACCTGCCATTGCCACATCAAACTGTTAAGCACTTCAGACATATCCAGAGCACATTAATTTGCCAAAGCTTGGCAGAGCCACACTGCTGAAAAAAATGTTAATGCTTTTTCTGCATTGCACGTGGTGTAAGTCAGGGTGAGAGGACACCTCTGCTTATTTGAAATTTTTGTTTTACCTCTACAGTAAAGAAGCAGGGAGGACCTTTTGGCTTGATGGCAGACTTGAGGTCATGTCTCTGTATTTGACTGCTGCAAAAGCACCTGATGGAGCTGTTGGTCAGCCAATAGATGAATTCAATAAAGCAGAAGTGAGCTCACCCAAAAAAATATTACTCTGCCTCTTGTCAGAGTTGTTCATGTGTTTAATGTACTTATATTGGAGTGATTTCTCTTCAGAGCTGCTGGGACAAACAACTTTTCAGGGCAGCAGAGGCTTGGCAGCAAGTACAGTCTGTAAATTATTATGCTCCCACCCTGAGAGGACGAAGGCTTTAGACACAAAGCAGCCAAGGACAGCCAGGAGGATCCATTTCCCTGCTCGTCCACACGATGCCTCTTGTTCCTCGCTTGGCAAAGTCATGCAGCTCTCCACAATTTGGGTGATTACATGATTGGAGTACAGCAGCTCAGAGAGACTTGCAAGTATTAAATAGTAACCCCATTAACAAGAACCACTGTTAAAAGCAATTCCTGAAATGAGCCATGAGACAGGCTTGGGTTTTCTCCTTCTGGGCTTGTACCATCAGACTGGTAACTTGACACTTGATTGTAGAAGTATAGATTTACTTTTTCTTTATGTTTATACCAACTGTTTCACTCCTTAAGTAAAAACCAATTAGAACTGTTGGTGTTAGTGAAGATTACAGAAAGATGAGAGGGAGAGTTGGCTTTTTATTAGTTAACTATTCTTTTCTTTAAAAATTATTATTTATTCTCCACCTTTGGTTGCACTGGACGTTTTAGTGTTTTGCCTTATTGCTTTCCTTGTCATTTTCCCCAACCAAAAAAAAGCAGAATACATGGTTGAAAGAGAATTGCTGTTCCTTGGAACCATTTGTAATTTCAAAAATTTAAGCTAACTTTGAAAATCCAGGCTTACGGTGCAAGTTAGTGGTTCTGATATTCGAAAAAGTACAAAGGCTTTGCAAATGTACAGTTCAACAGAAGGGCTAGAAAACATGAAGAGGGGCAGTAGAAAAATCACAGGAAAAGTAACTTATTCAATTTCCTGGTCATCTAAAATAATTTTCTTTTTGGTATTTTGGACAAAGTAAGCATTTCTCCCATCCCTTCCACCCTGACCTGTCCTGTATTTAGGAGTGGAGGAAAGTCAAAAAAAAACCCACGTGGCTGTTCCAAGGAGTCTGACTGTCCCACAGTAAATGCCAAGTCAGGTTACCGGCACCCACAAATAGATGCTTTTCCATGGATCTGGGTCACACCTTTTCACACCAGTGGAGTAATTGGCACAGTAATCACTTGTGTTCTCTCTCCTGCTGAGTCCACTTTTGTTTTTAAAAGCTGATTATAGATTACGGTTTGAGCTCAACATTACTTCTCAGTATATTAATAAACTTCCTTTGCTACAAGCTGATAATCCAGAAACAATTCCACTGCCAGCATCAAGCATTGTATTTAAGAAATTGTCCTTCTGTTCTTTCTGGGGAGAACCGACGAGGTGGTGTTCTCACACATTTCTCTTCACAGCTGTAAGCAGCCTGTAAAGCCAGGTTTGATAAAGGGCTTTATTGTATACTCCAAAGCAGTTCATCTTGGTAGCTGAAAATGCCAGGACACTGTATAAATCATTTTATGGTACCAGTTACTTTATTCTGCAAAGGGTTCTCACATCAGGTTCTGTCTTGGCTTGTGTCTAGCACTGCAGCAAAAAAAATCTCCCCAGGTGATATGAGAACAGATCAGGTCAATGGCAACACTGCACACGCAGCAAAATAACATTAATTCATTATAGCACACGCAGGACATCAGCCTGTGTCTGGAGAGGTGCTGCCTCAGGGAAAGCTTTGTAAGAATAGAAGTCTTGTGGTTCAGCAGTCAAAATAGGACAGGAGGGAAAGTTTGGGTTAGATAGCCTGCGGATGGTTTTTCTCCACGTGCTCCTCTCCTGCATCTGATCTGCGCTGGACACTGGCACCCTGCACTCTGTCCAGGGGTCATGGCCAACCCATGAGACTTCTCTGGCGGATCAAGTCCTCATACAGCAAACTAGAAAGAGTCTGCTACAAATTTACTCTCTTATTGCTACCAATGATCATTACTAGTTACCGTAAGGTTAAGGAAGTATTATATTAATGATAAGGTAATAAAATAGGGAAAACATTTTAGAAGAATCCTTCCTTTGGCATTCAACTTGTACTCATTCTTAGTTGCCTCTCTGCAAATGCTCTAAAATCTTTGTGAAACTCCTTAGCTGAATTTTGTAAAATTAGGTGGAGTCCTTCCTTACTAAAGTATCCACTTGTTAGTGATCTTTCAGGAGAGGATTTAAATTCTGAGTCAGAATTTGAATCAGAGAAAAATATTTTTCTCATTCGTTGCATGTGATCATCACGTTCATCAGCTTCATATTGTCACATAAGTCATCATGTCTCATCTGTCTTTGTTTACTCATTTTCACTAGGCTTATAAATGTGATATTTTTAATCCATAATTTCAGGTGCCTACACTCTCTGGAAGAAGTTCCTCAAATTCTTATGATTCCTAAATCATGTTTCAATATCTCAATACAGCAAACCAAACTGCAAAACCAAACACTAAAACCAAACCAAACCTGTGCAAGAATGTGCAAAATCCTTTGCATTCCCCACGCTTCAATTCTTAGCATGGAAATTAGCACCAAGAAATCCCTTTTCTTTCTAGTGGTAGTGAAGCTAGTTCACTTCAAAAAAAACCTCCTGTAGTATATCTATGGCCTGTCAGATTCTTTTCATTGTAACACTTTTCATTTAGGAAAAAGTTTTGTTTGTTCATTTCAAGTGGCAAAGCAGATCATGTCCAGCGGCAGTGGAACACAGTCATGATGGAGTAGGACAGGAATGAGGACTGTGTTCTGTCTTTCAGAACAAATGTTCTCTCTTCATTCCTGTCCTGCTCCTCAGCCAGCCCATTCACCACTCCGCTATCAATGGTTGCTCAAGCCACAGACTCTCATTTACTGTAGCAAATGAGCCAATAAATCTAACATGTCATAATCCCAAAGCCAAGCAAAAGCCATGCAGCTGAATTTTCCACCAGAGTACATCTGCATAGCTGGGGTAAACCCTCTGTTCAGTTTTAATTAGGATCAACTGAGGACATGACCAGCTTATTCTAGCTTGTAATAGCAAATTTGTATTGTGGAATTTCCATGGATTTTATTCATGAGTGTTGATAGTTTAGACGAGTTGGTCATAATGGATATTGAAACTGGGACCTCTTTACAATGACACCCTCCTCTCTCTATGAATATCAAATGGAAGTCTGTGTGTCTCCTGTTTCGATGTATCCTGCTTTTGGAGACAAATCTAAGAATCAGTTCCAGGCCTGGGACAATCCACTGCTTCAGCCTGGACCAGGCGTAAGTTAACTGCTAGGGGAAAGGGAAAGAGGGCAGTATCTGTCACGGTAATTAACTTCTTTGCCTAGGGTAAGCAGGGAAATTTTTTTTTTTTTTAAGATAAGGGCAGATCTAACCACCCAACACTTCAGCATGGTATTGCCCCAGTCATTTGGAAATAGCATTCCAAGACATTCATCACCCTCTGCTTGAGTCTCTACCTGAGGGCAAGAGCAGCACAGCACCAGACATCAGAGCTGGACAAAGGATTCCACAGACTCTTTCTGCCAATTTCTAATCAAACTCTGATTGATACAGCCAGGAGATTCTTGGACTGAAAATGATAAAGATTGTAATATTTACTCATGGTAGGGGGGAACTATTTCCTTTAAAGACTTCTACATCTGTTTAAGGTTGCAGAATCATGATCCTGTACTTCTTGCTATGATTCAGATACTGCAAATTTTTTTCTGTCCTGAAGTTACATTGTCAGCATATCCAAGTATGCTGGCAATTTCTCCCCAAGACTTTGCTAAAGCTGCTTCTTGCCTTCATGCCAGCTACTATATGCAATCAAGCTGCATTGAGAATGAAAGGTATTTTTAAAAATTGAGAACCTAAAAATCTATTGAAAGTCTCTACTAATCTCCTCCACACTTGTGCTACAGCTGTGCAATAATTTCCTGGACTCATGCTTGGGGAAGCATTTTGTGCAATAGTTTCCTGGACAATGCTTGTGGAAGCATTTTGTGGCCATATTATGCAGTCCAGTAGTTACAAGTCTTGAATCATCATTCACTTGTAAATGATAGATCATCTCCATTTTCACAGGCCTAAGTGATTCTATTAATACTGTTACACTTTTGTAGTTTCCAAAGTAGGGCTCCCTGTCAAGGCATCCCAGGGAGAAAAAAACAATATTGTATGCTTTTCCCTCTTTTTTTCACTGATGTAATTGCTTTAACTCCTATGATTTTCTTTTTTTTTTTTTTTAATACCCAGAAGGGAGAATTGTGTAGAGGAGGAATGGGAAGATGAGAATGGTAGAAGCTCCAGCATTTCACCAGAGTCACTCTAGCCAGCCTCCTGCAGATGAGTTTGGTTGCAGAAACCTAGGGAGGGAGCAGAAGGAATATCCACAGGGACGCTTTTCTTGTGTTAAACTGTTTCAGCTTCTGATGGAGACTGAGCTGTTGGTTTGGGAGATGCATTTGTCTGGTTGTGTTTGATAGGTGTGGTTAGACTGCTCTTTCACTGAGCCTGTTCAATCCCCTTTTGAGCCAGTCTCTCCATCACGGCACTGATGGCTTGCTTTTTCCATCAACTCTCGCTCATTAGCGTTGAATTCAGCTTCTTTTTCAGGCCATTTAGAAATACATTGACAAGCACAGATGCGGCATGACTCCCCTGATGGCCTCTCCATGAGAAAGCAGTCCATCTATTCCTTCATTTGGTTTCTTATCTTTTGACAGTTAATTCAAGAGAGGACATCCACATTCATTCCATGACAGCTTAGTTACTGTAGAAGTCCTTGGAGATGTCTCATCAAAAGTTTTGTTAACTGAACTACACTGTATTACCTGGGTCACTGTTACAGCTGTACTTGTTGACTCCCCTGTGAGGCTTGATTTCCCCCAGAAAAAGCTGTTTTAATTCTTTCCCATGTACCTAATTTACACATGAATCTGTAATTCTATCCTTTTATAAAACTTCATGCGATTTTCCTGCTACAAACTTTGAATACCCATTTATAGCTTTCCTAGGACAAAAGCACAGGTCTAGGGCTGTTTTTTTCAGTGGCTTAAAAAACTCATTTTACTTTATCTTGTCTTTTCCAAATTGCCTAAGAAAATAACAAATGTAGAAATTATAAGTTTGAAAATACTTTTAATACCAAAATATCTAATTGAATAATGGGAAAGAAGTGGCACACTTGCTAGACTTGGAGAATGGACATAGGGCAGAATTTTGAAAATTAAGTGTACTGATAACTTTTAGCATGACTAACAATGACAATCCCATTTCTCCAGCATTCACTTTCATCAAAATTTACTGAGGTGAGTCAAATAACAAAGAGAAAGGAAATAGGGAAGAGAAGGAAACATCAGCTCTTTGGGGGTTTCTCCTTAAGAGCTTCACTCCTAGTCTATCTTCTGTTCCTATATAAGAAATTCCCACAGCTTTAGAGATTGGGCATGGCCACAAAGAACACGGAAAAGCTTATAGGGCTGTAGAAAATGAAACAGGATGTTGTGATATCCTTGAAATGTCAAACATTCCATACTTTGGAAACTGTTCAGAAACACTCTCTAACGGGAAAGTAAATAAGAACTTGATTTCTTTTGCTTAACTCTTGCAAGTGGACAAGGAGAGCAAGAGTCCCAGCCCACACTAACACTGAGGCACTGCACGGTGCTACAGGAGAGATCCTTTCACACTGCAGTGCCCAAAGTCCTGAGCCTTGCACACACTGCGGTTTTGCAGGGTCACTGCTCTCTGGGCATGGGGTGGGTCAAAGGCAAACACTTTATTTTCATGGTTTGTCTAGTAAAATATAAATGAGCAAAACAGGTTTAGGTGAGGGCAATCTGAACTTCAATATTGCATTTCTTCAGAATTGCTTTTCTTTGTTGTCCCTCTCATTCTCCTCTTTCTAACTGCTGCCATTTTTTCCCTCAGTCACAGCCAGAGTATCTCATTTTGGCTATTCCCTAAAGCCAAAAGACAAGCCTTGCTGTCCTATCCCTGTTCACCTCCCAGCCTTACTGGGTTTTTTGTTTGTTTGTTTGTTTTAATTTTTGTGCAAACCTAATTGATGCTCCATCCATGTATTCCTTCAAATCAATCTCAATGCTCTTCAATCTCTCCACTCATGAATGCCACAAATGGCTCCTCTTCGTTTACTGTCCTTTTGCTGCTTTTAACCCTCGAGGACTCTCTGGTCTCTTCTTCCCTCTTACTCACTGCTGTAATTATATTTTTCCAGTCTATCAATTATGCCTCTTTCAATGAATTGTTTGTTTGCTGTACCAACAAACACCAACTGCTTCTTCCCTGTGCCCTTTATAAAACCTATAACAACCACTCAGAACAGACACACTGCAATCCCTGAATGCCCCATAAACCATAAAGTAGGAAGCTTGAAATAGGCAATAATAATTGGAGTTTAAAACTATTCATTGAATTATTCATTATAGTGATAGATTCATGGGGGCTGTGGGTGGCAAAAGGCAAACAGTTGAGAATAAAGACAGAGACTGATTTATCAGGGTGTGAATGAGGTAATGAATGTCAGATTTTACCTCCTTTTCTACAGGTCGTGCTGTCAGATACCAGCTCTCTATAATCTACCTAGCTCTGGTCTGTGCTCCGTTCATTTCTGTCTCCATATTCCCTGTAATTCATGCAGACCTTGGTGATCCATGCACACCAAACCAGGGCTGGAGCTATCTGGAAACATTTCTTGTGGCTGGAAGCTGTGTTTTGAAAACACTTTGTGCAAATGTGTGTCGCTCAGGTTGGGTTATGGTGGGCCAAAATCCCCCTAAACTCTATTCTGTGAGCTTAATTTTTGAGCAGAGGGTAGTATGGTGGTGAAGGGAGAAACACAAAGACTTGCAAGAGGTTTTCATCTACAATTGTAACCCTGAGAAAGGAAATCCGGATGGAGACTGGTCCAAGAGTCATTGTCTGATGGGCTCTGATGGGCTTTAGGTGCTCTGTATGACTACACTGGTTCCTTTTCTTAGAGCTTAAATTGTGATGATAGTGAATCACACTGATCCTCATCTGGGACTCCATTCAGTCTTGAGGGACTTGGACCTCTAGAGACCTTAAATACAGGCAGCACAATTCCCAAAAGACTGCTACACATAAAGAACATTCTCTTAAATCTGTAAGGACTTTTTTTCCTTAGAGGAGGCATCAGTGATAAAATCAATATTAATTTTGCATTGCTCAACTCCGTTCTCAGGAGAAACGTCCCAGTGCATCACAGCGTGAAGCCATTTTCATTTTATCATGTTTTAATATCCATCAGAAAGTTTTTTAAAAAAACAAAACCAACTCTACATTTCTTTTCTAACTAGGCAAAAAGAGTTAATAACTCACAGGGACTTAGCAGAGACTATTCCACCTAACATATTAAATGAAAGATGAAGCATTCTAACCATCTCAATATTATCCTGGCTTTACTGCTCTCGAAGAGAAGATGCTTAAGCAATTCCTAAAAATAGTGGCACAGGAGCATTTCTGAAGCTGTGTTTAGAAATTTCTAAACACTTGCACCCTGATCCCACAATGAGATGAGATCTGCCCTGTCCCTCTTCTCCCTCTGAGCTCTGCAAAATACACTTGGCTACATGAGCCAGGCGGCAGCAGCGCTCTCAAGCCATTTAATCAGTGCAGAGCAGCTTTGGCTTGAGAGCCTTCCCCTCCTTCCCAGCACTGCTCAAGGCAGAGAAGATCATCTGCCCTGATTCTCTCTGCTGGCCACTGACAAACACACCCTGGGGCAGTGCAGCATCTGCTCTACACTTCTTCACTGACTGTCTCGCTGGGAAACGGCACTGACTCAGCAGGAAATTTTATTATTAGGATTATTATGGCTGGGAGTTACCAAGGCTGGCAAATCCGGAGTAAAATAACGCACAAAAGAGAGGTGGTCCCTGCTGTGCTGCTTCTGTATATCTGGTATTAAATGACAATGGGTTGTTTTACCCCTTTTTATTTGAATGCCAGCCTTCCACAGTAGATACTACAAACATCTGTATTAACCATTTTCTCTTCTATAAACTGGCAACAGAACTCTGAGGGATGCTAGACAGGCCAGAGATTAATACAGAGCAGGCTGGAAGTTAAATGGGGTGTTCAAGGTGATTTTTCAAAGATCACTGGTTCCATTTCACTCCCACGCCCTGCCAAACCACAGCGAAGTTACTCAAGACACTCAGAGCCAAGAAAGAGACATTATTTTATCTAAAGAAAAATGTATCTATAGTTCTCCTCCTGCAACATTCTCCCCAGTCTCAGGTACAGCTGCTAATAATAAACTCTGCAAAGTAAGGATCAGAGTTTGAAAGAGAAATGACAAGAAAAGGAATGAAAGAAATGGAGCCTTTGACGGTTACTTGCTCCCCAAGTGATTTGCATTTGTTTTCAGTGCTGAGAAGAGTCAGTAAAATCCGGTAAAGTCACCAAATACATTGTAACCCCTGTGTCAAGTCTCCATGGAGAATATTAAGGTTTAGCTTTGGGGTTTTTTCAGCTTCCTAGTACTACATGTTTTCAACACTATCTTCTCTTTTTGAGGCTGGATGTTTTTGTTTTTCTAGATGACCTTTAATTTCTGATCAATTCCCTGAATAACAGTCATAATTATTGCAAAATCCTGGTTTCTTATTTGACAGCTAGTACAAAACAAAGCTGGACATGTGCAGACCAACACAGTGAACACTGTTGAAATTTTAATCTCAGCAACTCTCAAAAGCTTTAGTTAATATACATTTGCTATGTGACCCCACAGTTTTCAGGGTCCCTGCAGCAAATCCACAGCCTTTAGACAAGGAAACATAAATCTGCTAAGCAAAATGCAGCCACCTACTTTCACACCTAAAACATGCTTGCAAATGTCCAATTTCTTTTAAAGGGATTTTACAAAAGATGGAAACATGTATTTTTAGGATAAAAATCTAGTTTGGCTGAAAGGGAATAAAGAACAAAATTTCCCCTGAGCAAGATACTCCATACTGTGTCAGCATCTTGCAGTTTGCATGGTTTTGGTCCATTTCTGGATGATTTGGGGAGAAAGATTGATCCTGCTGCTCTAAATGCAGGGCAGAGAGGAAGGGAAGGAGTTATTGACAGCAATGCAGGGAGAATGGAAACCCTCCAGCTCTTACTGCTGGGCACCTTGAAGAGAGTGGAGGAGAAGGATTCTCTGTCCCTTGTGTTCTCCAGGAACAGCCTCCTGACATTCTCCAGATTATGGCAGACTTTTCACATGTGAAAGCTGGGCAGCCTTTTTTTACCTCCCTATCTGTCAAAGTCTGTCGTGGCAGCTGAAAAAGAAAGCTTCAGCTTTTCCCTCTCAGCTCCATGCAGTCATCCCCAGGGAGTCTGCCACATCCTCCCTGCCCCAGCCCTGGGCTTTGTCGTGGCTCTCAGAAAGGGCTTTCACAGTCCAAGGCCGCTGCTGTGGTGTCTCCTCCCTCACAGCTAACCATGTACTTAAAGTGATGAATATTATGTTTCTAACCCCCGAGGCCCCTAGCATCCAGAAGAACACTTTCTGCAGGAAGGGGTCTGACTCCAGCAGAGTACAACCCTGGAGATTGCACTCCGGCTGTGCCATGGTCCTCTGTGCCTGTCTGTGCTGGGTGCCAGGGAACACCACAGCTAAGAGCACCTACACGCCGCAGGTATTTAACCCAGGCCGGCAAAACACACTGAACGAGGGAGAGGGAGGCGTATCCAGAATGTAAACACTGTCGTTCTGCCTCCTCTCCCTCTTACTCTGTTCTAGCCTGATCATCTTTCAGGATGTTGCATTATAAAAGCAAATACCTGGAAGCTCAGAACGAAACACATCTCCCTTCTGGCGTACGTGAGTGCTAGCACAGTCCCAGAGCTCGCTGCTGAAATAGAAACTTTCTCTCATAGATCTCCTGGTCTGTTTTACACACTTCTTTTTTTTTTTTTTTTTTTTTTTTTCCCCTNTCCTGGTCTTTTTTTCCCCCTTTTTTTTTTTTTTTTTTTTTTTTTTTTTTTCCCCTAAACAACCATAGCCCCGTGTTTTACAGTTCAATTGTTCCCCCACAAGAACACCACTGTTTCCAGCTCCAAACTTGATCTTTCTGCACTCAGGCTTTTACCTCCCCTAAATTTCAAATATGTTCCACTGAGCACTGCGAAGAAAAGCATAATGGACTAAGGCTTCATCTAGAGATAAACAAAAAAAAAAAAAAAAAAAAAAAAAGAATGCACCAAAGAGAGCAACTTTGAATTTTCTGAATTTGCCACAACACCAAAACCTCATTTTTAGGAAAGTCTGTCATTCAAGGTCCAGTTGAGTTCACACACTGCAATTCACAGAACTAGAGTTATTAAGGGAAAGAATTCCTACTCTGCTCCTGCTGTAGTGTGAGCTGGCACATTGCCATCCCCATGAGCTCCCAAGGGACATATTTCAAGCAACCACTTTAGGTGGTTTATTAGACTTCTGATCTGAAATAGAATGACAGTGATAAATAATTTACAGCTATTTGGTGTTGGGTTTTTTTTCATCATTGGAATAGTTTCTCTGCTTGTAGCTTACACAGGATGAAATGTTATTTCCAATTCCTGTTGTAATTGTTATCAAGTGCTGACATTGACTTTTAACTATTTAAAGAAAAAAAGAAACTTTATTATGTGACTACCCTCCCCACAGAATACTACATTAAGATTTGTCTTCTAGCTTTTCCAGTTTCCGATTGACTTAAGTTTGTGTATTCATTTTTAATGCATAAATCTCTCTATGTGATTAGTTTAGCTCCACCAAGAAAAATTGCAATTTAGGAGGACACAGACAAATACAGAGAAGGAATTTTAAAAATCTTTTTTTCCTCTATCAAAATACATACTTCTAAAATCATGGGTGGTTTTTGCTTTTTGTCTTTTTTTCTTATTATGGGATTGAGTCATGATTTTTTAAAACTCCAAATTCTAGAGGAAATTCAGGTTAGCTCTTTGAAAATGCGTGACAAGATTGAAAACAACTGCTCACTGAAGCTCACTTCACTGCCAAAACACTGTCTTATGATAAATGCATCGTCTTCTAAAACCATTAATCTGGCTTATATAAAAATACTCTGTAACACTTCTTTACAGCCTCAAAAACTAACTTCACTGTTTTTTGCAGGGAGAGCATTTAGGAACCTTCAAGGAAGCCATAAAATAAAGCAATCAAGCCTCAACTTCTTAAAGTTAGAAAAATGACAAAATTGTTTTCAGGAGCTGAAAGTTTCTGAAGTAATGGAGGAAATTCTGCAAAAATTGCTCACAGAGCAAAAAGGCAAAGGCGAGTTAAAGGCTCTTTTGACAGCCCCTACTTACCTTCCCAGTCTCCTTGAGGGCTGTCACTCGTGTGGAGCCAAGAGACAGATTTGTATCAGCTCCTGACACAGAGCTGAGCAGAGGTGTGCTGTCACAGAAAACCCAATTTACAAGTCATGCTGTTGCTGGGCCTGAGAGAGGTGGCATCACACCCTACAGCTCTGTCCCCACACATCCAAAAACCACCCCAGCCAAAGTGGAAATGTCCTATGTGAAGAGGGTGCAATGAAAAGCTTCTCACCCCCCTCCAACATCTCCCAGATTTTGTCAGCATGGGAACGCACGCACTCCAGCACTGCCATTCACCCCCATCCAAGCAGAAGGAATTGTTGCAGCCTCCCTCCCTCGCATTTCCACCCCATGTGAAGTCAGCAGCAAGATCCTGACACACATCCCCCTGCCCAAACCAGAGAGCCTCCCCCAGTGCTGTGAGCACGCTGCCCCCATGTGCACTGTTACAATGCAGGATGGTCTTATTTACCCCCTATCCTTTTCCTAAAACTTTTAACAAAGGTCCCATTTCTCTTCCGTATCTTCAGGAGTGGCACCTCCTTCTTTGCTTTGAAGTTATTTATGGTGAAAGCAAAGGCTCCTGCTTTCCTCTGAGCTCCCTCAATATGCTCCTTCCAGGTGGACCCTGGAAGAGATTTTGTAGCCATCATGATTCCCTGGGGTACAGCAGGATCCTAGAAAATTCTTCTAGGTGTCTCTGTGGGATCCAACATCAAGGTTACTCATTTTAATAAATTACTGCCTAACACCTGAGACATAATAATTAACCATTCTATCTTTCCAAGGACAATTCAAAGAAGGAGTAAATTGCAGTATCAAGGGAAGAGGGTTAAACTAATATATTTTGCTGCATATTTGCTGTGGAAATTTCCTACCTCAGAACTGCTAAAGACAGTAACTCGCTAAACCACAGGCTCAGTCACACATTTAAATCTGAATTGTGGTGGGATTTGATCTTCTCAGTCCATATGAAGATGTTAAACAACACCCACTGAAAAACCCATCATAGGCACCCTGGAACAGGTCCTGCTCAGCAGCTTGCCTCTCAGGTGTGGAAGCAATCCCTCCCATCTAACATGTGCTTGGAGGCACATCCGAGGTACAACTTGCTGTTTCATAGAATGGTAGAAACATTAAGGTTGGAAAAGACCTCTAAGATTATTGAGTCTAACACAGTGCCACTGCGTTACCATTGAACCGTGTCTCCAAGGGCCACATCCACACATTTTTTGAACACTTCTAGGGAGAGTGGGTCTACCACTTTGCCTGTTCCTCTGTCCAACAAGTCTTTCACTAAATTTTTTTTGAATATCCAAACTAAATCTCACCTGTTGAAACTTGAGACCATGTTCTCTTGTTCTGTCACTTGTTACCTGAAAGAAGAGACCAACCACACACTCACCCATGCTACACCTTCATGTGACCATGAATTGCATCTTCCAGGTAAAACATTAGTGTCTGCTGTGAATCAGACACCCTTCTGTCCCTCTGTGCCAACGGGGGATTGCTAATTTCATCTGGCTCTGATCTCACCATCACTCATAACAACAGATCTCAGAAAATTAGGTGTGATTTAGACAGTCAGGCAGTCCTAAAAACTGTTGTCCTTCAATCCTTTCAGCAACTGAGCCTTTTGGAACAGCTCAAACTGTAATTAAGTGTTCAATACTTTTGCATTTTTTATGATATGTTGTTGCTGGCTTCTCTTGTCCTCATTAATTTGCCAATGAAACATGGCACATAGAATTCATGTGTTTTGCTGGGGAAAAAAGCTGGTTAGAAGACAGTGTCAGGAAACTACAGATTAAAACGTTTCCCATTCACAAATCCTAAGAATTAAATGCAAAGTGACTCTATAATCTATTGTCCTCAGAGGTACTGCTGATAAAACAGGTTTGATTTTATTTGTGCCAAATCTAGTTAAAGGAGAAATGTTTGATACTGTAGAATCTCGTTATTAAGGGCAATTTGCATATTTGAAAAGGAAACTTGACTCCCTGTAAGTTCAGGTTGTTGGAGCAGGCCTTCAACAACAGAATAGCAAATTGATCATTTTTTCAGGCACATAACCATCTGTCCGTACAGGTGGGTTTTTTTTAAAAAAGGGTTTTTTCATTTTCTTTTACTTTAAATTTCAACCTCCATCTGCTCTTCTTTGGAATGGCCCACCTTCAATCTAAGGACTTCAAGGCACTGAAGGAAAGCTGCTTTATTTGCAATGTTCATGGAGGGATGTAACAGCCATGGAAATAGTAGCCAAACCCACCTAGGCCTGCCCTGCCTGATGTTTATAATAGCTCATTGTTGTTAGTCTTATCTAAAGGTTCATCTTTTCTTTTTTATCAAATTGCAAAGTCTAATTCTTGCTTCAAAAACAATTAGTCAATGAGAACTTTTCTTCTTTTCCCAACACAGTGATGTTTTTGGTGAAGAAGTCTTACTTTGTGGCGATTTTCCCCAACATAATGTGTATAACGTGACTCTGCATTCAGCTGCCATTGATGCTCCTTAGATATTTCCCAGCAGTCCCATGCCAGACCCCAAAATGGCTCAGGGCTGGAGTTAATATTCTCCCACTTGTTTGACGAAGAGCAGACACAAGTCATTGCATGAATATTCCAAAACAGTTGGCCTAACTGAGGAAACAAAACAACCCATTCCTCAACCCCAGAGTCAAGTGTTTTTCCCAAGAGGGGTTTAACTTTGGCTTTAAAAATATAACAAGAGATTTTTGTTTTTAGTTTTTCCAGGACAAAGATATTGACTCAAAAAAAAAAAAAAAANATAAGGAACTAGAATGCTGTCAACCTCCTTAAGAAGTCAAAAATCCCATGAAAATGTGCGGCTTACTCAGCTCTTGGTTAATGCCAAGTGAAGCTCGTGGCTCCATAACTAAGAGCTCTGGGCAAAAGCAGGAACCACCTTGCCAGGGGCATTGTAAATGCTAGGAAAAGTGTTATTTCCCCAGAGGAGGATGCTGCACATTTTCTGGTCATGGGAGTGCCTATAGTTCAGATGTGTCTATTTATGTTGCCCTGTGACTAATTGCATTATACACACCTTGTAGGGACCAGCCCGAAGCCCCACAGCCTGTCATCTCTGCAGCAAATCACAGTGACCGAAACTGAAACGCCCTTTTCTTTCTGTTTCTTTTCTCAAATGTTCTTTTTTGAAGTAAGAACAAAATACCGAGAGAGAACTGAAGTAAAGAAGAACTGGTCTTGAGTCACACACCCAGCCAATTTACAGCAGCACTGGGCTGCTGCACACAAAGGAGAAAAAGCCAGTTTGCACAGGAAAAAGAACCTGGTTCTCAAAGGTCACCCAATTCAGGTGATGTTCCAAAAAGCTAATGGCTTTTGGATCAAAATTTGCACTCAAAGATGAGGTTTGGGATGGCCATTCTGGGACTCTTCCCATTGCAATTCATTGACTCATTGAGGTTTTAGTCTCTCTACCTTTACAAAATACTCCAGGTTTTGGAAAAGGTTCAGAAAGACAATGAGGTAAAAATGCAAAAGAGGAAAAAGGCAGCTTCTTGTTTTTCTCAGGCTATTATTTACTTGGCCATTTTCAGCACTGTGTCGGGACTATGGGAATACAGGTTCTGTGTGTTGATGACTTGTTTGGGCTTTGTCCTACAAGCCTCTTCTCTTCTGAAAACAAGCCAGTGGATCTCTTTCTGTTCAGTGCTCCTTCGTAAGGATGATCCTCAATTCCAGCCATCTCTTTCTGCCCCTGGTGCCGTGTTCTTTCACCTTGTGCCAGGCAAAGTTTGGGTTGTCCCCCTGCCTGGGTGTGACAGGAAGGCAGTGGACAAAGTGAAACACAACAAGGGCCATACAGACTCCAGGTTCACTGTTTCCCTCAAGCAAAACTAGAGCAGAACACCTCCCAGAGCCACCAGCAGCAGAAGTGTCCAATTATTTCAGCTGATTCAGAGCCTGATGTCTCTGACCCTATCCCGCAGACAGCGTGAATGCTCCAGGTAAGACATGAAAAAATATCTCAGAGTATTGGGAGAGACTGCTGTGTTATTTCTCACAATGAAAACCAATAGCTAGATTTGGTGTAAAGAAAAATTGGCTATTTTCTGTGTGAGAGCTGTCTCCCAAAAGTCCTCACCCTTTTTTCCATGCTTTTGGTCTTTTCCCCTCCTGGGTAAAAAGGACATTATTTCTTTGCACTAAACATTAATGATTCATGTCTGTAGGGCTGAACTGGAAAATTTCCTAGATTATACACCTGCCTCCTCTAGAAGGACTAAATGTACCAGCAGTGGGTGGACTTACTCAGGCTCCTATTAAGCAACATCTGTGGGTGGTTTTTCAGTCCAGCTGTTAGCATGTGACTTACTCTGCAGTTAGATCAACACTGTCAATGGAAGGAGTAGGCTTCGAGCCTGCTACTGAATGGAAGGATTATAATAATTACTGTCACTATTAAATATCTTGGAAATGCCAGTGGATAGGCTTAGAGCCCCACATGTCAGCTGAATAAATAAGAGCTTGCTACTCACAGGATGACAGGTTAAATGCTGCAAAGTGTTTTAGGGCAGTCGTTCATGGACAGGAAATGCCAACTGAGATATCAGCCACAATCACAACAACCACTTCCCAGTTCTTTTGTGGATTTACACCTGTCTAAAGGAGACTGGGAGCTGCAACTTGTGCATGTCACATGAGGAATTGGGAAAGTCAAGCTGTAGAGCTGGCAGGTGGACTCTCCCCCATCACAAGGCACAAAACACCTTTGCATTTTGTCATACTAATAGAAAGAAGAAATTAAGAGTCCAGGGTTAATTTGTCACTAAAAGAAACAGGTTGAGGGGATATAAGGCAGTACTCTATGCCCTGACAAAAGATAGCAGGTTGGCAGCCCAGCACTGTCAGTGCTGAGCTGCTGGTTTCACTCTGACTGCTGATTCAAGCACCCTGGGAGAGAAGGAACAGGCAGATGGGCATGGTGGCCTCTAACACCTTTGCACTTGGGGTGCACAAGGTACAGCTGACAGTGCCAAAGTACCAACTCAACCAAAACTCACACTCCTTTCTAAAGGGAAATGAGAACAAACTGTGGTCAGTAAGTACTTCATGCTGAAATTCAGGAAGATATACAGTTATAAGGCAAAACCAAAATCAGTGATGGCAGACTCAGTACATAGTTTTAAAATTTCACTGCATTTTATTAATGAGATGTTACTTCTAATTAATCAATTAATCTAATTATAGGGGTATAGATTACATAATTAATCTAATTATAGAGGTATAGATTACATATACATATGTGTAATTAATTATCAATAAGTTAATCTTCCATTAACTTACTTTTAGTTACGTCTTCTTTAATTAATCAATTTTTACTTGGTTTGCCTATGTCAATAGTGTACTTCATGACCCAGGAGATCACTTCGTGTCTTCATCCTCCAGTCTCATTTTACCTGCCCTGCTTTCCATAGACTTGACATTAAACTTGACTTCCTTCCCACCTGTTCACCAACTCCTCTTCCACCTCTTCTTCTGCTCTGCTTCCAGCCAAAGTGCTTCACTGCTGGTCAGGAGGCAGATTCAGGTTTGGGAATGTTTCTTTGTTATGCTCACTTATTTTCTACTTTTTCAAAACAAAGTACTGCATTTGTCCATGAAATCTTTGCTCTGACCAGATGTTTTATTCACTTCCCAGAGCTCTCAGAGTGCAACAGACACTAGAAATTTGGTAACAGGCTGCTCACAGTTTCTGCATTTCTGATGCTGTGTTAAGAGTCATCTCAGCAAACATAATGATACCAACACTGTGAACACAAAAGTGCCCTCTCAAGAGGCTTGTATTAATCATTTCTGCTGTCAGGAATACCATTTTAATCCTTTCTACCCCTACAGAGATGCCAGACTTGCAAGTCCCTTAAAAAAAGAGATAATATCGCAGTTTAAACATCTTATTAAAGTTAAATGAAGGATATGTATAAACAACTCATTTAGTGAAAAGACCAGCATAAAAAGCTGACAAGCTGGAAAAGGAATTTAAAAGATTCATTTGTCAGGATGCAAGTCTGGCGATAAGTCCTTGAGATGCGGCACCTTGTATTCAAGGATGACTCAAAAAGTGGTATGGCTCTAGGAATATTAAATATTACTCAAATTGTACAGGAAAGACCTACACTGTTTAACACCATAACATCCTAAGAATCTCTATCTATCTGTTGTTTGTTCTATCAATGCTCATACTTCTGCATTCAGTTGAGGACATTGCAATATAGGGACAGCCAGGACAATCAATTTGAATAAATATTTTAAATGAAATTACTGAATTGTAATAAAATCCTGAGTGGATACTCTTGGAAGCAGAACATCTGAATTTCACTTTAGCTTATTTTTTTGTAAAAATTTGGGTTGTTTTGTGGGTTTTCTTTTGAGGAATTAGGATATTTGGTTTAGGGTTAGTCAGAAAATGCCCAAAGGAAACTTTCCAGAGAAAATCCCTAGTTCTCATAGCTTTTTTTTTTTTAACAAACTCTATTATTTGGTCTCAGGTTATATGCCAAAGTTCTGGGGTTTTTTCAGAATAAGTTCACAACCAGAGTTCATTATTAGTAAAATACCTTTGCATAATTCATACCTCTGTTGAAATTCACTGTTTTCCAGATGGATGGTCAACACCATCCTGCTCTGAACAAATTCTCTGCTGTTCCATTGCAAGCACTCCTCTGCTGCATTGATTCTAGTTTGATTTGGGTTGAGAATATCTGATGGAAACTAAACATGTAATAACACAGTCTTGTTGTAGTCATTTTTCTGATAAAAATCACTCCTTCCAGAAGCAGCAAAGAAAACTAAGTACTGCAGCAAATGAACCATGTAAAATTATTTCTCCACCACAGTGAGGACAGGAAGCATTGAAAACAGCTTTAAATGGTTTATTGTATGGGCATAATGGCACATGGGGCAGTTACTCCAGTCTGAGATCTCCACTGAGGCTGTTTTATTTATTACTACTTAAAGATTTGGGAACCATCTCTTTCCACAGTGGTTAGGTGTTTATTTGCTCATTAAAGTTAATAAATCGCATGCACTTAGAAATAACTGCCCACAAGGCTTGCAATTATAGATACTGCCATTTCATCAGATTGAACAGAAAAACACATCAAACCAATAATCATACAAAACCTTAAACTCAGCATCCTATCTACAGCCTAAAGCCTTGATAGACCCAAATGATGTCAGAGAACTTGAGAACGCAGAACTGCAGTTCACTGGCAGCTGCACTCGGCATTTCATGCCAGCTAGGATGGCAAGCTTAGAGCTGAACTAGTAGGGACAGTTTTATGTCTTAAATAACAAGTCTAGACCCAGCCTAATAGGCTTTTTTCTTAATTTACAAGTTGTCAGGGACCGCCTCTGGGTCTAATGTGGTTTTGCGCAGGAAACCAGATACCCTCCCCTCTGAAGCTCTTCGCAGCTTACAGACTTTGCTCTACTTAAATGGATCTAACCATAGAAGACCCTTAACAGCTGCTGTCTACAACCCTAAAGGTCTTGGCAGGAATGCTGAGGCCATTCTGAGAATCTGAAGCAATATACTCACCCACCAAAAATGTGGACTTAACAGAAACAGGATGCCAGGACAAGCACAGAAGCCCTGAGGCACTTCTGTGAGGCAGGTAAAGGGTCCTTGGGAACATTGTAAAGAATAAGCTAAATTCAAAGTCTTCCTCCATGGAAATCCAATTGAGCAATTCCAGAACCAACCCAGAAGGCCATGCAGGAGACAAGTGATGGATTTGGCCTCAGGCCACACAAGCACTCTTGCATGACAGGCCGTGCAGAGATATTCGCTCCTCCTCTCATTTTGAACCAGGTCCACTGAGAAGGAAAGCTCTTAAAAATTCATTAAGCTATAAAGTGAGCAGAAGAGACAGTCTAGTGATCAGGAAACTCACCTGGGAGTGAAAAATCCTGGGTAGCATACGGTGCTTTAAGGTCCTTGGAAGGAAAAGGGTTTAACAGAAGTCCTCAGACAACTACATCCAGGGTCTTCAGGTCCATGAAAGATTTATTAATGCAAAAGCTGTCAAAACATCATGATGAAAATGAACACTAACTAAATAATTCAACACATATGTTTTCCTGCTAATTAAAGATTATAATCAAAAGTGGTAATGATTTTTGCAATCATGAGTTAAGTGTGTGGAAGGAAAAAGAACTCAAAGGGTTTTTATTAGAATCAGTCCTAGGGTGTTGAAATAAGGTTGAAAGAAACAGAACATAAACAAGCGTTAATTAATCAGGCATGCTAATAGCTCAGTATCTGCATTTTCGTAAAATTCCAGGCAACTCTGTCATTCCCTGTGCAAAACCTCCTTCATACACCATATCACCCCAGCATATTTTGTCTCACTTTATGAGTTTACAAAACTGGGAAAAGATCTGATCATAAATTAAGACATTCAAGGCTAGTAATGTTTTTTTACCAGCAATCCAGTCTAAAACGAAAATAAATAAAAGATTTCTTTGATTGTCTGAAGTGGTATCCGGCTACAACAGCAAAGAACTCATCTTTTGATTTAATTAGACATATCATCAACCTACAAAATAGCCTTGTAATAGAAGGGCAAGGTCAGAGGAAGCCTGAAAAGAAAAGGTGTGTCTCTCCCTATCTTTGGCAAAGTGTGTATGGGGTGATTGTGTACAGTGGCCATGAAGAAAACAATAGGGCTGTTAATAATTGCAGTGATTCAGCCTTGAATTCCTCCTAAGATATAACCTGGCAACAGCACAAAGAAGTATCTGTAGGTACCAGGTGTAGTCCATGATGAAATTCTGTGTGCTCCACAGAAGGAGGTAAAACATTCTCTCTCTCTTGTGGATCTATAAGCAAGTGTATTGTGAAAGGCAGCACTGCAATTCACCTCGCTTAAGAATGTGCCAAATGGATGTTGATGCACTTCATGTGTTATGACTCTTAATGATTTTAGGCTTTAAAAATGACTGAAATGAGTTTTATCTATCTATATCTCTATGTCTATGCTTAATGCAAGGTAAAGATTTCCATGGAGGAGAGAGAAATAATATCAGTCCACATTTAAAGGGGCAAATCAGAAGTCCCCTGAGAGATCCAAACTCTTAATCCCTTGTGGTTCCTTAGTCCACCCACGCCCCTCCTTGTCCTGGGGTCCTGCCTGGCAATGCACACAACTCTTTGTACATGGAGACCCTGACTCTGAAGGACAACCACATTCTGAACGTGACAGAGTTCTCCAAAACTCTTGTACCTACAGGTGAGAGGAAATTATATGGGTCCAGAGCAGTAACCCAAGTTGTCCTTGGAGCATAACCCCAAACAGTGGTTTCAGCCACGTGTGCTTGCAAACCTCTTCTGGCACCTCCAGACCTGAGGGCATAAGTCCCTGTACCAAACTCAACAACAGAATTGAAAAATCGCTTCTTAATGTACATGAGTGTTTTGATCAACCCTGGTGTAACGCCCCTCACTCAGACGTGGCTGGTTTATGAATTTTTTCTAAATGAAGGTCCAAGATGGCAGAACCGAGACACTGAAAACACAGAAGTGAAGTGTCACACAGAGAAAACCAAAAATGAAGCTAGATAGCTTGTTTTGTAGTACTGTTGTCTATACTGTTTTGTCCTACTTTTCACAAATAGAGATGGTTTGAAGAGTACTTAAGGTCGGTTTCTATGTGATTAAAAGATTACAAAGAGTTTGTATACAACTATACGGCTTTTTATCTTTTCTGTTTATGTAAAACCCAGATGGAAATAAATTCAAAAATTCATCTTGTTAAAGGAAATATGGGGAAAAAATAACAAATATCTTCTCTGACTTTTTGCTTGGTTTGTGTTTGAATAAGAAAAGGAAAATTGTTTTATACAAAGGAAACAATGATTTACTCTTCTGCAAAAATATTGTCTTCTAAGTCATTTGAGATGAACTGCACTTGACCTGCTAAATAAAATGGAAGAAGAATTAAAATAGGCAGAATGAAAATAATGTTGAGCTAAGGAAGACTATTTTACTGTATGTTTTAAGCTTACTCATCAATCAGTATTTTAGAAGTAGAATGTATCAAATAGGAGGTTTTTCTCATTAAAAATCAGCAAAGTAGCATGCATAATGTCAAATTAAGATATTTTTCAGAATATCTCAATGCCTAAAAGTTAAAAATGGACCTGATCTGAATACATTAGAGACTGCCTTTCCTATTTCAAGGAGCTGGTGTACTCATCTCTACCCATGTGAAATGAATACAAATCACTGCTAAGAAAACAGATTTTCAAAATTCTTTAGGAGAAAAACTGGTCTGGAAGGGATCTCAGGATGTCACTTGGTCATTCTTTCTACCTTAAGACAAGATCAACTCTGCTTGGATTATGCCCTGCTTAAGTAGTTTGTCCTACTTAAAAATGTCCTCAGTAAAGTTTCAGGGATGGAATCAATCAACAAGAATGGCAGAAGAATTGGGAAAGTTTACTAATTTTCATTATGGCTTAATTGTTTTGAAACATTAATAATTTTATTGCCTATAATCTTGATGGAAAGATGCACCTAGGGAATTTCTAGAAGATATTAATTGTGTTTTCATCGCACCGTTGCACTGATTTGCAGAGGTGAAACAGTCTCTCAGTTACAATGATGAAAACCTGATTTATTTCCTGATTAGTCCTGATTCCTCTCCATGATATTAAAGGCACAGTGTGGTGGTTGGCAGCCCATTCCTTCCCAAGGCACACTCCCTCTTGCATCAGCCTCGAGTCAAAGGAGAAGGAAAGGACCCTGCTGACCCACAAAGGTCTGAGTCACAGAACCTGCAACAGGAACATCCCACAAATGCTATAAAAAAGAGTAATGCCAATTCCTCCCTGCAAAGCCTGTGCTGTCCCTGTATCCCTGGTACACATTTGCAGTTCCATTCACACTGACTGGGGTGCAGAATCAATGCCACAGCAAAAAGCACTTTTTAAGGCATTTTGTGAACAAGGAAGAAATGCCTAACCCTTCAGTCATTCCACAGGATAAAGCAGAAGTATTTTCCTTCATGTGATTTATTTGGGGTGCTCAAGGGGTGACATTTTCAGGGTCAGATTACTTTATCTTAAGAGCAGTATTTGCAGGTTAAAAGGGATTTACTTTTCTTACTTTTACCAAGTAAAAGTAGAAGATTGAAGTAAAAAATCTCAGCATGGCGGCTGATTGCAGTGATGTAGTTGGTAGTTTGATAGATTTGTTGACAAAGGTCTAGGGTGACACTTGCTTCTTGTGAGGTTTCCATGGGTCCCTCAGGCTTTCACATGCAAGTAACAGGAAGGCACACGGTAAAGACAGAAATAATTGGTGGAAGAACAAACCACGATGCAGTGCCAAGTCACTGTTCTAGTTAGCACATCCTTTAGGATGTTGAAACAGGCAGACTGTAGCACTGGTTTCACTGCAGTGCAAAATTAGGCGTAAGAGTCAAAACTGAGTGGAGTTAGTACCACACACCTAAACTCAGACTAGAAATGTCTTGTTCAGGGACAAGCGTTGGGTGAGAAAGGATGTGTTCAAACCCACTACAGAGACGGAGTTACACAGTCCCATTTAATAGTCTTTAAGAATACTACAGTGGTTTGAGGGTGGGAGCACTGATGCATGCACAGATGTTGTTCTGCTGACATTCACCTTCACATAAGGTAAATTTATTTAAAGGGATTTTTTTACATTTTTAATGATTGGGTGGAGGGGGTGTTCCCTTGGAAATTGCTTTTAGGAAGTTGCAAATTGCCCAGTTCCTTGACTGAATAGTAAATGTTTTCCCACTTCAATTCAGAGAAGCAATTTTCTGCCTGCTCTGCTGCTGCCATTGGAGTATTGTCCTTGACATGTCTGGGTCTTACTCTCTTCCTGACACCAGCAGTATTTTTTGCTTTCTCAAAAGGAAGGTGCTGATCAAATTCCATTGTCAAAGACTTTCCCCAGATCACCTCTTTTCACCCTCAGTGCATCCTCCCAGCATCCCACAGAAGTTTAACTCACAGGAATCCACCTCCTTCAGGGAAGAGGGATTCTTTTTTCCCTCTGTTCTACCAGACGTAAGTTGAGGGCAGGTCTTTGAGGGTGACACAACAGTTTAGGTGAGAGAGGCTGGGAAGCCTGCAGCTTGCAAGCAGGGAGTAATGCTTTTGGAGAGGAGTGAGTGAAAGAAAATGTTAACACTTTCTGGATTTTTCTACATGTTCCAATGTAAGTCTCTCTCCCCCTTCTCAAGCAGAAGCAGGCTGTGGTGGGACCTTCAGAACGAAGGTCTCATTCTCCCATCTGGAATTGGGCAGCTGGAGTGATGCACAGAAAGACATAAAGCTGGCTTTCATGGCCTGGAAACAGTTTATCTGAAATGCTTTTACTCTAATGAATAATGTTTTACTTAAAGCAGTTGTCCAGTCTTTTAATTACCTCTTTCATTACTTCCTAGGGAACTAACTGCAAGCCAAATCACATTCATTGAATTTAAATTGCTTGGATCTGAGAGGCTTTTTCTTCTGGGCTTTTTGGAGGTCTGGCATTCGCTGTGGAAGTTATCTGGTAAGAATAAATTGGGTGTGTTTCCCAGGAACCATACCTTCCGATTACTGTGGCTCTTTTACATTTGATCATTAGAGGCAGGCAGCAGAATCAAATGTAGAATTCTGCTTGCCATTTGTTGTATGTAAGCAAGGTCTTCAATACTGAGTCTGATCCCCTGCTTGTAACTGGTCATTTTCTTTTGTTTTTATGAAATCTCCTGTACCTTCATTCTCTCCTCAACTACAGTCTCCACTCCAAATTGCTGTTAATCTCAAATCTCATCAGTGTGAATGGTTCCTCTTCCTGAATAGCAAGTGGTTGAACAGTTTATGGATGTTGGGTTTGAATTCAGTGACTGCAAACAGTAGAGTGAAATCTCCTGTCTGAAGTCAGAAGTTTGGAGGGCACTTCAGTCTCATGTTGTTGAAGTGATGGAACCTGGAGCGTCTAGAAATGCATCAGCCTTTCAGTCATTCTACCACTCCAGGTACCTACATGTCACATTTGTGTTAATCACAACTGTGCAAGTCAACACCATGTCTCAGGAAGAAGGAAGATCTAATTTCCATCATTCTCCTTGTTTTGCACTGATTTCCTTTCTGGCTTCATGCAAGGGAGCATCCAACAGAGTTGATATTCTGATTGAAGTATGACCAGCTTCTTTTGTTTGGCTGAACAGGGCAGTTCAGTCTGGCCCCAGAGTTGAAGTCAGTTCAAACCCTACATCCAGAGCACTGTTGATAGAAAAAACATGTTTCTCATGTAGGCAGCTATTACTACCCACTGCTATTCCTACAGGCAATGCTTAACCCGCCAAAAATCCCAGTGAGGAGATGGTTTAGAAGGGTCAATCCTCTGCACAGGTATAAATCTCCAGTAATCAGTGGAGACATTTATAAATTCATAAACATACACACAGAGACAAATAAAAAATTAAATTTAAAAAAAAAAGCAAAGAGACTTCACTGTTTTTCTGCACAAACAGGGAAAAAGGTGCCTGAAGGAAAGGACTTGTACTCCTGTGATGTGACCACAATATGGGTCAGAGGAAGCAGCAGGAGGTATCAACTCCTCCTCCTTATGAAAGAAGGCAAAGCTTAAGTTCTCAGGAACAGTGAAAAAATTATTGATGATCTTATAAGAAAAGCAGAAGAATAAATAAGTAAAAGTGCTGGTGTCTTGAAAGGTTCTCAGGCAGCAGCCCCCTGCTGCTTAGCCTCGTGCTATGCCATTAATATGGAAAGCTTGCAACACATCCTGTGGCACTCCACTGGCAGAAGGCAGCCTCCCAGCAGCCGGCCTCGTGCAGCCAAGGATCAGCTCTGTGGTTCTGGCGAGCTGACAAACATCCCCAGCCCAGCAGGAGTCCCTTTGTGGAGGAAGGGAGAGCAGCAGGGGCCCCAGGCTGCAGCAAGGCTGGCATCAGGAAGCATATGCCATCAGCTGCTGGCATGTGATGTCTCTAAGTGAGCTGCGATATCGACAACGGACATTTCTGTACCTCACAGCCAGCAAAATAAGTTGGTTTTGGAGTAGATCCGAACCTCCTTGCAAGAGGCACACCGTGATTTAGGCAGTTCTATTAAAATTTTTCAGGTATCCCGCTCACAAGCAAAATTTGTGCCTTAAATCCAGTTTGCCTCTCAGCCACATGTAGTTCTTGCAGATTTCAGAACTGCAATTCTGAGTGCTGGTGAAAAAGAAGGAAACTTATCTTACAGAACAATAACACCATCACCATTCATTGTAATGCTTGTAAAGCATTACAAGAGGCTGACATGACCCTTCACTGGGTCATGGGTCAGAAATAAGGCTTTAAACATTTCTCACTGCTCACTTGAATTACCAAAAGAAAGGGAGAATTTAGAGGCTGAACTTAACAATAGCTGAGATCATTCTTATGTATAGCTGAGATCATTCTTATGTATACAGACCCAGATCCACAATTATTTAGGCACTTGGCTCTGATGAAATCTCTGTGATATAAGTGTGATGGACCTATCTGTAGAATCATGCTATCATGTCTGGCATGACTTCTATCTCTCTGTGTGCAAACTGTAAGCCATGTTAGGGAAATAAAAAGTGCCCCTGTGGAGTATAATGACAGCAAAGAAAAGGGATTGGCCCTGAGGCACATGCCCCTCCAAATGATTGCTCATTTGAAGTACTATATTGACAGAGTTCCCTCATTCCCCATGTAGAAACCTCAAGTCAGACCTTATTTTAGAAGGTGAATTGGAGGTTGTTTTAAAAGGTGAACTCTGACATGTCTTTATTTTCTGAAGCCTGAGAAAACACAGGTTTGCAAACACTGCCATAGTATTTTCATAAGAAGAGACAGCTCTTTTGTTTCCCAAAAGCATGATGTGGTTGGTCTCCCTAAATGCAAGTTAAAGTAGAAATCTAAACCAGCTCTGAGAGAAGAAATTGCATTAGTGGAATGAGAAGTGTTCAGAGATCCTTTCCTGGTTCTCCAGATACATGAGAGGACAGAGTAGAAAACAGAAAGCAGAAAAATTCGTGTGTGCACAATGCCACAGACAGGAAGGTGTTCAGCTTCTGGGTAATATGCTGCATTGTTCCCTGAGTAAGACAAACGTGGGAGATGCTGTTCCTGCAAGGCAGCAGAGGAAAGCAGTGGCATGAATTTCCCTCCCCCAGATATTAAATTGCACACCAGCAAGAACCAGCTCAGTAGGACAGTTCTCAAAACAGTGCAACTCCAAAGTCTTATCTACAGAGGGCATCCATCTCCTTAATATCGCACCCTTGGAGGTGGAAATGATTTGATTCTTTTTTCATTTAAATTCCTTTCAAGAGGAATGCTGCCAACTCCCATAGACCTAGTGTTTACTTAGAAATTAAAGTTGTCATTTTTAGCCTCTCAGATGTCAGTGAGAGTTAAGGAAAAGGCTGGTGTTTACAGACAATTTTAACGTGATGGTGGAGAATAGCCAGCATTAAAAAAAGTTCATCTTTCCTTCCCATTCTCACATCCCATGATGAAAATTGAAATAAAACAGATTTATCCCCAGGAAGACATGTAAGATTTTGTCAAATGAGCAGAGTATCCGGGTCACTACGATGTCCTCAATGACTGCTGGTGACAGCAAAAATTCATGAAGAATGCATGTGCTTTGAGCATATCCAGAGAGAGATGAGTCCATCGGTATAGTAGCTGTGCTTTACAGCCTGCTGGAGCATGAGCTGCCCTTTGCAGTGTCACAGTGACAAATCCAGTGCATAACCTCCACTGGCCTTTGGGCAATCACTCCATGGTAGAGAGGAGCTGGCATTCTTGTGGCCAAGACAGCTGAGCATTTGAAACCCCAGCACAGATCATCAGCTCTCAATGACTGGCAGAAGGGAAGGCCTCTCTAACCCTCAGAGTGGCTAAATGCAGCCCTGCAACCCAAGGAAGAACCTGCCCATCTTTTTTTGCCATCTGTGTCATCTGCATGCTGGGCTCCAGCTTAGATAATTTAACTGGATAAATATTTCATCACCCATTCTTCTTAGGGGAGGGATGACCTGTGCCAGCTCCCAGGGAGGGAAGTGAAAGATGGCACTAATCTAAGCAATGTAGCTCTCTAGAAGTTGGGGTGGGAGAGGGCACTAGCGGATAGATTAAGAGCATCATTAAGTCTTTCTTCAGAGTTTTACTCCCTTTGAAAAAACACCTTCAGAAGCTGCTTTTTAAGTCACTTAAAGGCAGAAACTGCGAGGGAAAAGCAAGACTGAAAGTGATGAATTATTCTGAAGGAATACTGGTTAATTTTGGTTTATTAGTGCCTTTTATTTTGAAGGACTGCCATCCCTTTGAAAGTTGAAATACAGCCTGTGCACCAGAATCCTTTCACCTGCCAACCCAATGCAACAGTTTTAACTACATTCATCTAGTACAAATGAGGCTTCAGGCTTAAAAGCAAGGAAAATTAATAGCTATGATGGAAACTCCAAGGTGGAGTCCATGGACCCAATCCCCTGTGTTGATGGCTCCTATAGCAATCCAAAGACACACAGGTGTGAGACATTACTCTTCTATGTCCAGAAATTATTAAGAAACTATAGGATCCACCAGGAAAAAAGAGATGTTGCTTACTGAACTGTAACATTTCAGGCTGTTTAACTTTCATCCTGAATCCTTCTTGGAGGCCTGCCAGCACCTCTTGATATCACAGTTACTCAAAATGTTTGTGTAGAGGAAAAGGTCCTGGAGTATGATACACGTAGTCCTTGCTTACAATAAAAACAATACATGTTTTGTAAGCAAGGTTTCCTCATGATGATTGAATGATTAAACTAAGACAAGAAGCAGATGCAACAGATATAAACATTATATATTTTAGAGGCTGAGACATCCTGCATTCACCCTGCCTCATGCACTGATGTTGATGAGATTGAAGGGTTTTCTTTTGCAACATCCTGATCCAAGCTGGGAGGAAGCTGGAGCCTGAGACAGCAATTACCTTCAAGGGTAGTAGGTTTCTAATTGCATGGCAGATTGCAGAATCCTTCCACCAAAGTGCATGCAAAGGCAGAAATTTTCATGCAGTGCTTTCACATTCTACCTGCATTGTCCCTGTCAGGCTTTACCAGTAACTCCTGAATTTAGGGAACTCACAGAAATTCCACTGAAAACAGGACTCTGATGTTGTCCTTACTCCACCCTCCTGCTATGCTTCTGGATTCTGGGGTGATTTGGTTGTCCTGATACTGATTAAGAGTTTTGGATGCAACACACTGCTCATTATCATGAAAAAGGATTTCCACAGGTCTGAAAAGAGTTAGCTAACCAAAATCCTTATCAGGCATAATTATCTGCTTGAATTGTATCTTGGGTACTTAGTTGTATACCTTGGTACCTCTGCAGTCTTGGTCCCGTGATGATCCCCCCCAAGTTGTGCTGGTTGAGCCCACTGTGAAATAGAGAAAAAACATGGCAGAAGGAACTCTCTCTTCCGAAGGAAAGGAGCTCTACAGAAAAACAGAAAAGGTATCAGCATAACTGACTATTAAACTTCCAAAACCTTTTCACTATTGGCCATTTACACAGGACTGACTCCTGAGGGCTCTTGCATAGAACATGAAGTTATCTTTGCAACAGACTTTTGTCATAACATGGATATAGACAAAAACAAGCTTATCTCCTTGATCACTAGCAGAGTTCAGTTTCAGTACGAAGATTGAAAGAATGCTGATCTCTTCACCGGCAACAAGGGAATTTTTTTCATCAGGAGGTTGATTTTAAAAATAACAATAGCTCAAAAATTATATTATATTGTAAGCAGTAGAAATTATAATATATTGTTGTATATTAACACATTATATATTATATATTATGTGTTATATATTATGACATATAGAATATCTAAATTATATTTAATAATACGCACTGTTAATATATTGTACTATACATTGTTGTTATGTTATATAATTACTATGTATTATGTTATAATCTACATTGTTGTTGTTGTTGTTGTTGTTACTGCTGTTATTAGTGGTGGTGGTGGTTGGTTGGTGTCTTTTCTCCTTTATAAATGAAAGTGTATCAGGAAAAAGCAAAGTTATGGAAAGACAAAAAATAAGGGCTTGGTGGATGTCCTGCATTCTCCCACCCACGATAAACAGACAAGTTTACTGGGCGGTGCTTTGCTGAGTGAGAACCAACTACAAATCTTTGGACTCTTGGGTCATGTGTGCAGTTAAGTGGTTCATCCAGAACCTGGTGACCTGTACAGGCTCGTGTTGCCTTGTTGAGTTTGGGGTTTATACTTTACACCAGTGTTACACCGAGACTCATTCACAACTCTGTCTATATGAGGAATGCAGAGCAACAGTCCCTGTCCCTGGTTCTAGATCCTCTGGGAGGCCTTTGGGAACATAGTTGTTGATGTCTGTGGGAGCAGGATCATGTCCTGTGACCTTACCAAGTTTCCTATGCTCCTCATTCTCCCCTCATTTAAAAGCCACTTATGAGACTTTACTGAAACTTTCCAAATAATTTCATTTTTAAATATAACCAAGCCTGGGAAAATTTCTCTTCATAATGGGAAATTTGTGAAAGTTGTATCTCCGTGGAAAAAAAAACCAAAACAAGATGATATAATGCAAGCTGTTATAAACCTTCACTCTTGTGTTTCTGTTAGCAACTGTCGTAATGACAAAAACAAAACCATGGAACTATTGGAAAGGGATTCTTGCAGATATGAAGGAGGACATCACAAGGAAGTCATTCCCATTTTTTGTGAGTTGGGATTCGTGAAGCAAGGAACATACTTTTCTTAGACCAGAGCAGGACACATTTTGACTGGCTGTGCTGAGATGGATGCACAGCACACGGGTACCTAGGAACAGGAGGAACTGGAGACACCGGCTTGAGAGGTTTCTTCCATTGTGCATCTTGCTTGAATAGGCAGCTGTCAGCATGCTGGCTAACTTATAAGGCCACTGGTCATGCAAAAGGCAAAATTAAAGCCCCATGTTTTATCTCCAAACACTAAGATGTTCAAGTTCTTAGGGCACAATACTTTGACTAATATAAATAGCCTTGGAGATAACAGTCGTTGTTTCATCTCTGCCTGGGGAAATTCGATGGTTATTTGAAGAACTCTTTTTCATTTTATTTTGTTCTACTTTCGAGAGAAGGACCTTATCCTGCTGTAGCACTTATTTGATAGAACTCTTTTAAAGTGACTTTTTGCAGTTTTCAGGTTCGCTTGAGATTTTAAAATGTTAAAGAAAACAGTGTAGAGCCTTTTATTCTCTTTGTCAGCATGAGAAAAAAAAAATCATTAGAGTTAGAATTCTAAATGAGAAGATATATCAAGGAGAAAACAGGCCACCAGTCTAAAGAAAAAGGATGTGATGCTTACATTCTTGGAAGGACTGTGGAAAAAACTAAAAATGTTCTTCATACACAAACCCTTTAAGGCATTATGAATTGATCTTTAAAAATTTATCTCAATTGAGTCCAGACTTTCAAATTCCAACCTGAGGTGACTTGGATTTCTTTGTTAAGTACATTTAAACAAAAATCTTTTTATGTTCTCCTAAACTAACAATAATGGGAGAAAAAATATTAGAAATGTCCAATTGCAATTTCTTTTGACCCTGAAGGTCTTCGACTCTGGTTTAAAAGAAAAATCTAGCAATTGCTCTTCTCCAAAATTGAAGATCAAGAGAATGACAGGAGCTCCAAAAACAGTGGTTTTGTATAAATGGATGACTTTTTCACCATTATTTCGTTCTTGCTATCTTGGACTTTCTTTTCCTCCAGGACCAAGTAGAGTGAAAGGAACTGAAGTTGTTATTCTGGCTCTGTGAGCTGCCTTTCTCTAGGACCCCACGGTGCCTAGAGGGAATCTTGCGCACTGGCTGCAGGCCACTGCAAAGTCCTGTGACACCCCCAGGCAGTCAGGTACCCGCTCCTGCTCCACACAGCTGGGATGGGATGGGATGGGATGGGATGGGATGCGATGCGATGCGATGCGATGCGATGCGATGCGATGGGATGCGATGGGATGCGATGGGATGCGATGCGATGGGATGCGATGGGATGCGATGGGATGCGATGGGATGCGATGCGATGCAATGGCGAGCAGGGTGACAAGCACAAACTCCTGTTCTTACATTTCCAAGCTACCAATGTAGGCACTAAGTTCTGCTCCATCTGTGCCATCAAAGCCGCTAGCCTTCCCCTCTCCAAATAACCAGCACAATGCTTTGACAGGCTGCAGCGTGTAAAAAGCCAGTCCTCTAAAGGTTACAAAGGGTCTGTTCATCATCTTAATGTTTCCGTGCTTGCTGCAGTCTAATCCCAGCCTGCGTTCTTCTGCCCAGGAGGAAAGCTTTATGATGGGATTTCCTGACCATGTCATGTCATGTCACCTGATTTTGAATGTCAAAGAGTGTTTATTTCTCCAGTCCTGTACTTCATCATAATGTCATTGCCAAAATCAAGAGCTCAGAGATGAAGAATGGAGATGCAATGTCTGAAGAAGGTGATTTTTCTCAAATCTTGCTCTGTCTGCATCTCCTAAACACCTACTGGATCATACCCACGTGATGGGCAGACACTAAAAGCACCTGATCTGATTCAGAATTAGTCTTTAACTAGTTAGTTCTCTGGCCCAAGACTTGTACTAAACCTGCAGGAAATGGCTTGAACAATGCAGAGCTTTGGCTGCTGGCCAGAAGCAAAAAACATGAAAGTAAAATAATATTGCTTTGCTTCCATTTTCCCTCAGCAGTCAGAGCCGTGACTTGCATAGGGGACTTTTCCTGTGGAAGAAGCCAACTAAAGCAATGGTTCAAGGGTCTCCACAAAGCATATTCCCAGAGGAAACTGGAAATCTAGCAGCAATTAGCCTTCTGGTTCAAACTGAGAAGGAATGGTGACTTTGATGGGTTATAGCTGGATTCAATTAAAATGTTTTCTCTGTTATCTGAATCTGATATTGTCCCTTCTTTTGCCACATACCTAAAGGTCCACTGAATCCCACTAGCCCTGAATCATTTCTGGGCAGTTTGCTCAGTTGGATCCAAAGCTTGGCAGTAGAAATGCAGGAGAATTCATTTAACTACCTTTGCCAGTATATTGCAACACATAAACCCAAATGACAAAAATTTAAAACAAAAAATTTTATAGTTTAAAGTGATATCTCCCAACAATTTCCCTTTGATTTCAATGGATATCATTAGTTGAATTTATTGTTATTATTGCAGGACTTTGTGTTTTTTGCTGAAAGGATTTGACTTGAAATTCTAGAATATTGGTTAGGGGGTTTTTATCAGTCCTTTTGTATCCTAGCTCTTAAAAGCTTTCAAAGAACTTTGCTTTTGAGATGACTCAGAAAAAAATTCACCTTCTCCTACCAGATGGATAAAAAAAGCTTCCAGAATTTAATTTATGTAATCCTTTTTCTGTGTTTAACAGTATGACTTCCATTTATTTTCTTAAGATTAAAATAAAGAGTGTTTTTAAAAATATGTATTAATATAGGTGTCTTTAGTTGCATGGAGGTAGAAACTAAAACCAAACAAGCTTTAGCAACCCAGAACTTCTTTCTCCTGCTGTTTTGTCTGTGACAGTTGCAAATCCTTGATGAAAGATCATAAGAAACTAGAAATAGAGACAGTAAGAGTCTCTCTGGCATCTCATCCCCAGAGTTTGTGCTGCAGCTTTCTGTGGGAATATACACCAGAGAGATGCATAAATCTGTGCTTTATTCTGTCACCATCTATTGGGAAAGCTCTTCATTAATTTAAGACTCTCAGGGAGGTTCAGAAAACTGGAAGGAAATCTTTGGAGGGATTTTCTCAGATGCACAGCATAGCTATTTTATCATACCAAGAACAGCACACTACTTTAAATTTGATGTCTTGAATATTAAAGATACACATATTACAGGCAATTTGTTCACGGTGTGACAGTGAGACCACACACACACACACACACACATTTTTCCTGCTTGAGCAGAAGACTTTTTTTCCTGATTGAAGGTGTGCTTGGATTACAAGCAAAATTGATTTTCTCTTAAGCAGAAAGCACATATTGAAGTTGAAACGTTTCAAAACTTGACAAGTTTCAAAAGGACTAATGAAGAAACAGGGCCAAAGAAATGAAAAGTAGTAATTTTTTAAACCATATGTTACACAAAAGTTCTAAGCTAAATTTTAATAAACAACTGATTCAAAATAGAGAAATGTCTGCTTTTAAGGAGAAAGTTAATAAAATAAGGATTACTGTGATATTACTTCAATACATAATAACCAATCCATATTTATGGATGGACTAATTAAGACATTGAAAGAAGATGTCTGATACTAAACGAAAAACAGAAAAATAGATCAAGGAAAGTGTCTGAGAAAGGATTTCTGAATAATTAACTGGCTTGAGATTGACCCAAAATCCCTCTTATTTTGTCAGTGTTGCTGTTGTTGTTGTTGTTTTTATTTTTATTTTTATTTTATTAATGCTTTCTACTCAGTCTGTTCTAAACCCATACATGAAGTCTTCTGAGAGGAAGTGTTGCTGGTCCATTTTAAAATAGGATGAATAAACCCATGGAGCTGCCATTATGGGGACCCTTGAGGACTAGCATTTATTTCTCCCTAAATGCTGCTGGGATTTTAGATCTCCACTCCTTTGTGAGCCACCTCTGGAAGAACAGCATTCCCATCATGTGCACAAACCCTGCACATGCAGGGAATTTTAAACAAAGCAGCATCTGCCAGCTCTGAGTAGTCTGCAAGTGTGAGGATGTTATTTGTCTCGGTAAGTGCATTTGGGGGAGTCCAGGTGTGCTTTATGTTTATTTATGTTCTTGCAGTACATTTACACAACACCAGGGACCCTGTCTCATTACTTTAGTGAAGTTACTACATTTGACAACATTGTTGAAAAAAGTGTGTGACCTAAGGCCAGATGTACAGAGAAAAGTACCCAGGTCCTCCAAGGTATCTCTGAGGTGCTGCTTAACACGGAAATTTCTCATTCCTGTTAGTTCAAAAGTCTTCAGAAATGACGCTCTGCAGCTTCTCTAAATGCTGGTGCAAGGCCTGTGAGCTGCTGAACAGATCAGCAGAACCAGCACACTCCTGCCCATCCAAGGGGATTATCTCAGAGCAGGATTCCCCTCTGGGGCACCTCACCCAAGCTTTCCCATTTCTTGCTGTTGTCATCAAGAGCCAGGCTCGAACCACGGCTATATTTAGAGCAGGCAGGGTGAGATGTTGGATCTGGGCCTGGGTGCCTTTGCATTTCTGGACAAGGGTACGGGATGAGAAGAGCTCTCCTCTATTCTCTCATTTCACCTATGAGAAGAGATTGCATTCAGACAATGCCCTTCCATGAGCTACACATGCTAAACAGGATGTGGGCTCCTTCTTAGCCACACTTCTGGTATCTGAGCTGCTGCCAGTTAACATTATGTCCACCCTTAATAAGTAGGTACTCAATATTTCTACCAGTATCTGGCAGTTGCCCAACAGGGTGCTGGTTTGTAACTCTCTTATATTTCGTAACACCTTTTACAGACAATTGGGTGCCTAATTCAGGAAGCTAGAAGCACAAGAACAAGGCTAAACAAATTAATTTACAGGGCCCTACCTACAGATCATTCACTGCTTTCCTAATGTTCTAGAAGCACCAGAATTGGTTTGTCTGCACCAATTTTAGGGCAGGAGCTCTGGAGCTCAAATACAAAACCTGCCTGTAATCACAGCACTTCTCTGTGCTCATCGTGCACTCATTGCTGGAGACAAAAAATCTGCACTTCACAAGGTGCATCAGCTTGCTCCATTAAGCCAAGATCCCTGCAGAAGACCTGTTCAGAGAGAGTCAAATATTGGCCTCATACAGAATCACAATTTTCTGAGTTCTTTAATTCTTACCCCATAAAACTTCATTGTGCAAGAGAACTGCATGTACAAGATAGTTCTCTGTGTTGATTTGCCTTTTGAAAAAGGTTCTTAATGAGAAAACCAAGAGTCCCTTCAGTGGAATTACATTTGAAAATGGAAGCACAGCAAGGCGATTTGCCTCAGTAACTAATTTCTGATGTCTGTAACTAGAAGCATCGATACTTTAGCAGCCGCTGCTTTAGACAGTAGGAAATTAGAGTGATTCTTTCACAGAAACTGGTGTAAAGGCTGACTCAGCCTGGATTTCCATGCTGTGGGTTCATTTTCGGTGTCAAACTGCAAAGATTTGTAGAAGGATTCTCTACCCATGAATCAGAGGAAAAAATTCATTATTGAGTTCAACCCAGAAGAAAATCCATTACAAAAGCAAGAAGAGGTAGGTGACTGTTTAATTTGAGCAAAGGTTGCTCAAAGTTTGTTTAAAAAAGAAAAGCTTAAACTGTTCTAGCCCTTTCAGCCATTAAAAGTTCGTTAGCGTTGCCAAGGTAGCCTAAAAACGTCAGGGTGCGCAGTGTCTTAATTTGGTTATGCCTGCACACTTTTGGCAAGCTATGTTACCTCTTAGCAACTTGCTCCATTATAATTTATTACACAAAGTAGAAAACACTGCACACACTGGCAATGTGTGAAGCAGTGTGAGTCCCAAAGTGATGTCTTTCAGAGTGTATATGAACTTTTCCATCAGAGTTTAGTACATGGAAGCTCAAATCCTTATGCTTCCATGGGAGTTTGATAGAGTGAGGCTGAGAAATCTCGTAAACCTCAGACTCTTTCTTTCTTAAAGCATAGAGAATTCCCTTAACAGAATAAATCATTATTATTAAAATGCAGGTAATCAACAACATAGCCACTAAGAAAACCACAGTGGCAGACAATACATTCAAAGTACTATAAAACTGACACATTTATTGCTCTTACAATCCTGCCTTTTTGAAGCAGCAGGCTAGAAGTGCACACACTAGGCTAGGTAGAAGTTACTCTATTGCAGCCCTGAATACTTTTAAGAAGAGAATTTTTTCTTTCTTGTGCAGATTTCTTCCTGCAGTCTGTGCCTGTGACAATGCCAGCACGTCTTCTGCACAGAGTGAAGCTGGAGAAGCTGGGTGCAGAGTGCTCCCACTCATACAAAACCAAGGCTCTGTTCCTGGGTATTTCAGTGGGCACGTGCAGCAGCCTCAGCAAGGAGCGATGGGAACCATCACTCCTCTTCCCTCTGTTCTCCTTTTCTACTATTTTATTATTCACCTCTACATTACACCATGATTTGCAGATTTGCAGTTTGGCCTGGGGGACTCTGTCTTGCTGCCTAGCAAGTTAATGAAATTTTGCACATTGACAATTCTCCTCTTTGGGCCGCTGAGATCTGTAACACGCGAACGCAGATTTACCCGGAGGGAGGAGGCAGCCAGAGGTCAGTGTCCTCCACACTTGCTCTTCTTGCAGTACCATCTGCTTAAAGCCACATCACAAGGAAGAGGCTGTGCAGATTAATAGTGGTTTTTGGCAATAATGAAGGGACCCCTACTCTAGCACAGGTGTCCTCCTATGTATGAGGTGCTGGAGCAGAACCTATGCCCTTCCAACACGAATCTGCATGGTCCAATCTCAGTTTAGGATCATGGGTCTTTTCTTATCATCCCAATAGCTTCCTGGATTTTGTTTTGCTGGCTTTTCACAGAAGACACCTTGATCATCACTGACATTTCAAACGTAAAACAAATGATGTTCCAAAAGACTCAAGAATAAATGACTCTCCACATACAAGTGACACAAAATTGAACAAGCCAAGGCTGAAGAAAAATTTTCACTAAAAAGAATTCTCTGCTTTTTTATTAAGAGCATTATTTGCGTGATTGTCTGTAGATATGTATTTAAAGTAAATATTATTAAATGATTTCTCATTTATTTATACAGCAGTAACTTTTCTATCTGTAATGAAGACATTGTGTTTTCCCTTCATGTTTTCCCCTTCCTCTCATGTTCAAGAGAGGTCTGAAAGCATCTAAGAGAATTTGCTCAAGTGTAGGTTTAACTCCAGGAATTTTTCAATATGTCTTGCCTCCATTACGAAACATTATCCATGGTAGGCTGTAGATTCAGTTCATGCATTTTTGGACCCTGCATTTTTCAAATTAAGGAATACAATAAACAAAAGTACTATTCCTTTAACACTTTCTTGTTCCTATACTCCCTATGATTTCGCTAGCTGTCACATAAGCAATACTTCCACAGAAGCTGAGGTAGGAGAAACAAGACAAAACATTCTGCCAAGCATAATGCAAGGGCAGTGGATGCTACCACCACCAAACAGAGCAGACTCTCTTTGCAGAGAAACGTAGCATCATAGATGCTGCAGGTCTCTGATGTGGTAAGAGCACAGATCTTGCTGAAGTAATGCTGAATATGGCAAGATCCAGACTGACATCAACGTACTTAGTGTTATTCAAGCTTTGCAAAAGCAGGATTCACTTTTTTCATTTTGCAAGGGGATACCTAACAACATCACACTTTTATCTGAAATTTTATATTGAAGCATCATTGTTGCATCTCTAAAGAACAGTTCTCATTAAGTGAAAGAGCGAACGGACAGATGCCCTAATAATAGCTTGATCTGAAGTGCAAAGTGGGTTGAAGTACTCAGCATGCCATCTAATCAGGAATGAAGGTTTTAATGCAAGGCTTCCTGACAATCACAATTTTGTAATGCTTACATAAATGACTCTGTAGATCTGTGTATGTTTTTTTAATTTCCTGCGTGGGTAAAGGAATGTATTTCCTGGTGGTGTAAAACAGGATCTGATTACAAATGCAGCAAGGGCTCTCTGCACCTGTGAAAAGTTTAGGTGATCACATCAGAAAGCCCCCTCATTTACAGAAATATCTTGTAGTCTGGAGCACTCCAGCACTCCAACTGCCTGCACTCTGAAGTAACCTCCTGTCACCTCAAACTCTCAGGGACAGCTCATGTAAAAATCCCGTAAATTCAAATTACCTTCAAGTTTGTGTCCTCAGGAGACAGTCAGAGGGACCGAAAGGACTCGCAGAGTAGGGAGGTGTTCTTCATCTCACCTTTAAACCCACTTTTCTCCTCTCTATCCCTCTCAATACTGAAGGTTATCTAGAAAGTTGTTGCAAAGACCATAGCCAAAATAACAAATTATTTATGGTTCTTCCCTCAGCCACACTTAGCTGCACTGTCAGGTCTCTCAAACTCCTGGAAAATTAGAAAAAAGAAAAAAAAAAAATTGCTCTTCATAACATTATGCCAATGGAACAACCAATAACGATGGGGAAAATAGGACAGATATTGCATCCCAAAGTATTTTCAAGCTCCGTTTCTGCTAGGTTGATCCAAGACCCTTCCAGAAGTCCTGTCCAGTTTAATTCACTAATATTCTAGAAGTCCTCTAAGGATGGAAGGAGTGAGATACATGCCAGACAGTCTTACCATTAAAGTAACTCAAGAAAAGTCTGTGGCAGCTCCACAATACATCTTCTGGTTAATGATTAGTCAGGAGGAGAAATTTGGCTGCAGGGTCTTTGATCCATGAACATATTTGTAGTAATTGGGGTCATGGCAATTCCTGTAGCTAATGCATTTTAAAAGGCCAAAGTCAGTAACCCCTGAGTAATTTGGGCTGTTACTGAGCAAATGACATGCTTTGGAGCAATGACATTATATCAATTATGTGGGGTGAAATCTAGAGGTGAATGTTCGTGGGAACAAATAAGAGCGCAATTAAAACTTGGGATAAACCATTACAAGCATAGCCCAAAATCCCTGATCTAGTCAGGTTATTGCTCACCAGTGACTTGAGTTCAGGAAAAAGCCCCTGGAGAACTCACTTCTGACACACCAAGCCATGAAGTGAAGCCACCTGGCAGCACCATTTCTGACAACAGGAGAGGGGAAGGACACTGCTGCTAAACCAAGCCTCTCCTCAAGGGGTGAAAGGCTGGTTTTAATGAAGTCTGGAAGGAGAAAGGAAGGAGAAAGCAGCACTTTTTGTCCCAAAATAATGCACCAGTCCAGGATGTCCCCCCAAGCACAGTGTTGCACTTCAACCCCTCCAAAGGAGTAATCGCAAAAGCAACCAGGACAAGGTGTACAGCTCCAATGGCTTACCTTCAACTCTCTGCTGAAGAGCATAGAAGAGCAAAGAAATAATCCAAAATAATCCTGCAAAAGAACAATTGTGTCCCCAAAAACATAGTGCTACAAAGAAAATAATCATGTACTCGTTAAGGGATTTAATCAATCTAGCCCAGCAATGCACTATCAATATGAAACAGCATACATTCCCATCATTCCCATCATTCCCATCCCCAGATCCTGTTTTCCTAAACATTTGCAGAGAGATGAAATGGTGCCAGAGCCACTTTCACAGATGACAAAAAAAGTCACCTTTTTCAAGGATTAATTATTAACCATAGTAAGGAGAAACTGCAGCAGCTGACAATTGTCTTATTCTCCCAAGTCCTATTCATAGTAAAGATGGTATTGCATGGAAATTTAACTGGTATAATTATAGCCATATGCTGTCTCACAGGGTTCCAATGCACTTTAGAAATAGCACGTTATTGGCTCAGGTATGAGCTAAACCATGCCCCCCTCTGCATCTGCACAGCAAACACCGTGGCTTTACCTCACTGCTCAGATCCAGCTCTGCTGGAAGGGGTCTGGAGCACTGGCAAGGAGACAGGGCCATGTTTCCTGCAGAGGATCATTGCTCCAGGGCCCTGCTGCCCTTGGACCCTGCAGGACTCTGGTGTGCCACAGCAGGTGAGAACACACTTCAACAAGCCATTCCCATCTCTCACCACACGACAACTAACTACTGCTCTGTGGGTAGCTACTCACTAACTAGGATTTAAGGTTTGTGATTTAAGCTGCACAACTCTTATTTCTTACAGGGTCTGCAGCAGATCTCTATTTCTTCATCTCCTGTATTTCTCACTGTACTGGAAAGTTTCAGGCAGAAGGCAGATGCCCAAGGAAATATCACGGCATGATATGCAGTGAAAAGAAGATGGAACACTGTATACATAAATATTTAGAGACATAAACACATAATGTAGGAGATGTTTCATTCCTTGTGCATAGCTCATTGGCTGACAATAGATTATTGATCTATTGTACTTTGAAAGCATTTTTTTACTTACATAAATTGTCCCCTTCTGACTGAGACTGAGCACAACATCTGTTTTCCCCAGTGAGCACAGGCTGCGGTTTAAAGCAGGTTGTACCATCCCAGGCCCATCCCTGCCCTGGTCCTTCGCAGTGGCTGTGCTTTGCTGTGGTCTTTGCCTCAGGAAACAGGTGCCCTAATGGGGTTGGTTCAGAGCAGCCCAGGCGTATCCTTCGTTCCCCTCCTCTTTGCTGGTAGACTGACCTGCTGACATTCCCCTGTGAAGGAGACACATAAAGACCCCTCAAGCTACGAGTGAACCCCACAACTTTCACTTCCATCTCCCTGGGTTTTAGCATTAGAGTTGAAATAAAAATGGTGAGATTTGACTTTACACACAGAAGGACCAACCAAAGTAAGGTCATTGTTTCCTCATTTTCCTTAATAGAACTAGTTTGAAAGTAGGAAAAAAATTCCACATCTGAATACTTAATATTCATAAGAGATTTAGTCTTATTTCAACAATCTTGAATAAATGATAGAGAATGTGATAGCACTGTGGTTGCAGCTTATTCTAATGATCAAAGCACTTTATCATTGGGGAATAAATGTTCTACCTAAGCAAAAAAAAATGTTAATCCCCAAACAAATTTATTACTTAGAAGAAAAATTCACTTAAAATTGTCCCATTAACTGTAAAAAGAAAGTAGATGGTTTATATTGTATCACAGATTTTTTAACTATCCTGCAGTATATTTAGCTGAAACAGTTGGAGTGAAAAGTGGGAATAAACATTTGTTTCTGCAGTTTGAATAGCACTGTGGAATTTTCCCAGCTGTACAGCGCAGTACACAGTACACCCTGTTCACAGTAGTGTGCAAGCTTCTTCCCTCTGAAATGACACATAAGCTGGGAAAAGAACTGACCTTCGGTTTAATTTGCGACTCAGATTGATCTGTCTTCTCCACATCAAAACCTTTGGGTTTTTGACCTACCAACCCAAACAGATCTTTTTCACATTACTCAACCCTGATATCTGCAGCTCCCGAGTGAAGTCACCACTCTTCTACCTGAGGGCAGCGTGCTTGGCAGATTTTTCACATCCTGACAGATCCTTTAGGCTCCATTCCCACCTTAACAAGCATTTCAAAGCTCTTTGTTCCAGAGAATCCCCTTGCTAGTGAATCCCGAGTGATGTCCAAAAAGCATGCACTGTCCTCACCCTTCCAAGATTCCTCTCCAAATCTCCTAGGAGCAAGCACCTTACAGTGTTCCACTCACAGAGCCCTGGAGATTAGATTTTCATTTCTACTTCTGTTTATACAGGGGTGGCATCTCCTTTGGAAATGCCCTATTCCTCTACTTATGAACATGTCTGCAGCACATGGCACTGGAGTGATTCCTCCTCGTATCTCACCTGGATTTCTATTTTCTATAGTGAGGCAGTACACTGAAATTTTTGTTTTTCTATAATAGATCATATTTTGTGAAGGAGAAAGCTTTGCTACTGGAAAAGAATGACCGGAGGATAATGTCTGAGGTGACTCATGCAGATTACAAATCACTTGCAAAATCAAAAAATAAGGGTACAGTTCTGAATTTTAATCCCCCTCAGGTATTGGGACTAAATTGATTGCATTTTTCACATAAACTGGGGGGGAAAAAAAAAAAAAATAACCACAAACCTATAGATAAGAAATATTTACAACAACTCTATGAATATAGTTCTAGTCAGGACTTTTTTTAATTAGCCAGTGGATGGATGCATGGATTTCACTTGGGATTTTTGCTGCAGGAAACATGGATTAGAAAGCTATCCGGGCACAAAGAGAGAACTGCCATTTTTCTTTATGTAGATTTTCGGAAGCTCTTAGCCTTTTGCATGAAGTCATTCATCCATCCATCCATCCATCCATCCAGGACTCTGTCATTCTTGTTACATAGAGCACATATAACATGGCAATGACCTTTTTCTCCCCCCAGAGCATTATAATATGCTAGTGAAACATTGTGGAATTGAGGACAAAATGAAATTATTCATTGTTGAGATGTATAGAATTTCCATAGTTCAGAAGACACAATGCACAGTTCTTTACCACCCTTTTTCTAATCTAGCCGAGCAGCTGCCATGCTATTAATTTGAATTTACATCGTATTTTCCAGTTGATTTTATTATGTCTGTTGTTACTGATGATGATCTAGCCTCCATCTTGTTTCTCTAGGATGAAAATATGGAAAGAGAGGAGCTGATACCCATGAGAACAAAGATAAATTAGTGAGAATAAATTATCCAGTTTCATGTATCAAAGTTTATAGGAAATAAAAGGAAGAACATTTATCAAGAGGTCTGGAGAACACGTGATCCTTGACTGTCAGCCTGTATTCATTTACAGAAGATTTATCATTCTCAGGGGCTTAATACATTTTCACAGTCACTTGACTAGCTAGTCATTAATCATTGTACATTTTCAAGATCCTAACTAAACTACAAATTCAAAAAGTAATAATTAAAATCTTTTAAATTATATCCTTATGAGTCTTGACTCATAGAGGCACATGGGGACATGCCATAGTTGTTAACAGGTTTGCTTATCTACCTGATTGGAGTTAATTATCTTTCTGAAAATCATCTGTACCTTTCAATTTCATTACATAAAAGCAAGCTGGATCAAAAGACTGAATGAATTCACTACTTCCTTTTCACTAATTTTAATTGACTCTCCGGTGCTTTCAGTAAGAGCAAATAGTGTGACCACCCAACTCACAGACTGAGCAGCAGCCCTAGAAAATTAACAGTAAAAGTGGATGATTTCTGTACACAGAGAGGATGAACAATTCACGGTCCTTCTAACTTGGAAAAAAAATAAGAATACACCAGAGCTGCATCATTCCTTATGGGCACTATTGTTAAAATGCTTCCCAAGCATCCTTCCCTGGCTGTGATCAGAGATAGGGTACAGAGCTCTGGGGACCTCACTGACTCTTGTTTGTCTGTCTGTAGCCATCATTCCTGCAGAAATCCACAGTTCAGTTTCTGTCCCGACCCAGGAATTAATCAAGAAACTTTCTTCCTGACAATAAGCTTCTTGACTGATTTGTAAAAAATTTTGAAGAAAAATGGAAAAAGGTCCAGTGCCGATATCAACTTTTTTTAAAAACATTTTCTGTGTTGTTTCTCTATCTTTGCATGTTTTCAAAGTGTGAAACCATCCTACCAACTTTTGACTTCATTCAGCATTATCTTCCCTAATTCTCACTCCAAGCAAACAGGAAAAAAAATCAGACATTCTTATAAGCATGATATAAATTATAATCATTGCTGAAATTAAAAAAAAAAAAAAGATGAAGCTGTTCTGTGCTACACATGAATAAAAGGTCTTTACCACAATTAGTTTGCAGTGCAGAGAAGAAGCATAAAATAGCAAAAAAAATTACAACACAGGAGCTCAGAAAATAACAAGACATAGCACGCAATGATGTTTAGAGGCCAAAATCTTTGCAAAAGGGATATTTTTTCTGGGCAGAAGGAATCTGTGCACTCCTGAATTTTGTGTTAAAATCCAATCTATCTATTCTTTTTCACCCTTGCTGGTACCTGAGGTGAACAGAATAGGCCCCATTAGAGTAACTCTGTGTTGGAAGACACATCTGAGAATCTGGGCACCCAAAAAGCATTAAACCTGAAGCAAACTTTAGGCTTTCCAGAAGCAGTTGTTTCAAGTCAAAGATAATTCTGGAGCAATCAGCTTACAGCTCTCCAAGGTTCATTGGAAATTCATACCTGTGCTTGTCAGGCCAAGGCAAATTAGAAGCACTTCCTGCAATTCGGAAAAGCCACTTCCCAGGAAACTTCTGGTTGCCTATTTGCCACACCACACCTGGCAGAGACATTCTCCTGAGTCAAAGGGCAATACGCAAGGAACTCCTTTCCTTTGAGAGTTTTTAAATTATCTAAGGCCCATGGACAGAATTCTCTGAACCCGAACTGTTCTGGATCCTCCAAGCAGGAACACACAGTGCAAAATCAGGGTATTTCAACTTAGTATACGTCATTGCCCTAATTATTTTCCTGTTTCATTGCTCTGCTCGATTTCAATTACAGCACAAACACCACTTAGTAGCCTTGCTGGCATTATAGAGAGAGAACTTTTGGACTGATTTTTTGATTAATCACATTTGTATGCTGCAGTCTAAAATTAGTTAAAGATTTTCAAAGGAAACATATCTTTCTGTCAGAAAATGTGCCAGATTAAATTTCTTTCATAGGAACACATTGATTTCAGTAAAACTGAATATCAAATATGGAAACAGAGCATAGGACTTCTTGCACACTAATAAACCAAATTATGCAAATATAAAATTAGATAAAATATTGGGAAAGCTGAGACCCAAAGTTATAGATTTTCAAAAATGCTATTCTTGGTGATTAAAGAGAAAAAGATTTTTTTTATGAAGTAGACATCTAGTCCTTTTCAGTTCTCTTGAATGCAATGTTTATCAAGACTCAATGATATTGAAGTTCCTACATTCATTACTTCCCTCACACTACTTGGGATTGTTTGAAAAGCAAAGCCACTGCAAATAACACACTGGTACCCTTGACTGAGACACAAATGCACCAGACTCTTAGAAATCATTTAGCCTCAAGTCAGAAAAAAAAGGGAATAGCACAAATACCTTAAAAGGTCTCACCAATGTCTCTCAATTTACCCCTCCTTTGGTCCATTTTGAGATATATATCCATGTCTAATAAGTATTCAATATGTACTTTAAGCACAAGTAATAGTGTGGAAATCTACTCACGGACTCAAAGCGATATGCAAGCGTGTGATATACCTTATACATTGAGAAATTTATTCTAGAAGATCTTAACAAAGACAGTGTTTACAAGTATTTCCAAAATTTCTGATACATCTAAGTCCCCAACTCAATAGGAGGAAGAAGGAACTACAGGTGACAAACACAGTCTGCTTAAAAGATGTTGTTTTAAACCTGCAACTCTCACTTGTGAGAATGCAGATATTATTTTCTGTGTTTAAGCTTTGTACTTTCCTTTTAGATTCTGTATTTGTCCCTGACCTTGAGTTCAACAAGAATCATTTCTGCCTATGCAAAGTCTGTGCTGTGACAGCTTTACTGCCTAAGTTCTGTTCCTGTAGAATCTATCTATGCTAAGCTGCTGACAGATATGAGGACAGAAAAAGCTCAGATTTGCAAAAGTCAATTATTTGGAATTCTTTACATTCACTTTTGCATAACCCTATTGCACTGCTGTCAATTTCTTACCAGCCTTTACTATATTTTCTTTCCAAGCAAATGTAATTTTCAAAGAACACATCCAGATGGCAAATGTGGAAAATGAAATACACTGTCCAAAGAACAAGGTTAGCAGTGTTAAGCGCTTCATATATTTTGCATCAAATAGCAATGCACCACCACCCACCACGATTTAACCACTTGGGCTCTGGGTGAACCTTAGGACCTCTTCCATTCCTGACATATTTTTCACTTGTGTTGGGTCCTTTTGTCATCTGGGTAGACTTTTCTCCACAAGTAACCAGAGAAAAATGCTCACAAAACACTCTTCAGACAGGCAGTGATTTCTGGTGGTCTGATCCTTCTAGACTGAGCTGAGAAAGATTGCTGCTGCTAAAGGCAGCCTCTGGAGAGGCCTCTCAGATCTTTTACAATCCATTCATACCACTGCACGACTGCACTGGAACTGAATTCACATGATACAGCACTAGGACCACTCCAAATATTTGGCAATTCTCCCCAGCAGGATCCTTAACAACCAGGCTGCTGTGGCGCTTAATCACCCTGCTGTGAATCTCGTTTGGCCACAAAGCAGCTCGGCTTCCAGCTCAGAAAGGAAATTTAAAAAGTAATTTTAAAAAGGTATTTGTACTTAAGGAGAAACAAAACTGTAACTATGCTGCTCCCTTTCCTGTTCAGTTCATCATGAGAGGTATGGAGTTTAAACAGAAGGAAATTTGAGAACTCAAATAGTTTGCCAAGATCTCTCTGCAAACACATTCTTCCTGATAGCAAAGACAATACAGCACAAAAACACCTTGAGAAAATGCAGGCGCACCAGCTGTCACAATATATAGAATCACAGAATTTTTTAGGTTGGAAAAGACTTTCAAGGCCGTTAAATCCAATTGTTTATCCTGCACTACCAAGTCCACCACAAAGCCGTGTCCCTCAGTGCCACATTTACACACTTTTTAGATACCTCCAGGGATGGTCACTCTACCACTTCCCTGGGCAGCCTATTCCAGGGCTTGACAACGCTTTCAGAGAAGAAATGTTTCCTAATAGCCAATCTAAAACTCCCCTGGTGCATCTTGTGGCCATTTCCTCTTATCCTACCACTTGTTACCTGGGAGAAGGGACCAACCTCCATCACACTGCAACCTCCTTTTAGGGCAATTTGTGGGGGACTACATCAGGTAAATTATTCATCACAAAAATAATTCAGGAAAAGAAAATATTCCTGCCAACACAGAAGAGAAACAGTTAAGGTGCAGACAGGCTTTCCTTTGCAGATGGAGCCCTGGACACAAATTGGCATCCACATTAAGTCCCTTGGCCTTGCCAGTATCCTTCTTGTGTTAGCAGAATCTTTGCAGATCAGACTATTCAGTGAAGCAAAATTTGGACATTACATCAAATATTCCCAGGGAAAATGTCATTCTGTGCCCTCTCTACTGAATCTGCTCAATCATTTACACACAACAGCCTCAGTTTCAAAGCAGGATCTGAGACACAGCTTAGCCACCAGAGACAGGTTTTTTTATTTTCAGTTTATTTTGGCCACAGTTCATGTGTGCTTTTGTGTACTGAAAGTTAAAATCCTAGGCCAGGCCATTTCACCAAATATATTAAGGATCTGATCCATCCCTTGTTGAATGGTGGCAGAACTCCCACAGACACCATGAAAACAGGATTAAGCTCTAATCTTTTATGCAAAGCATAAATGAATTTTTTTTCTGCTCCTAAACTGCAAACACCACCGAGGTCATTGCATTTTTCAGATCTGTCTGGTTTCTATTTGCCTACTGTTGGGTTTGCTACAGCTTTTTGTAGGAGAAGAGATGGAAGTGCAGCATTCATGGCTTTTTTAATTATGAGAAATATCATGAGTTCATCCTGACACTAACAGCAATTACTGCAGAAATTATGACCAAAGAGGTTGCAGACAAAACCCCATTTTCTTTGCAAAGAAATTTAGAGGCCAGCGTGAGGAGTGTTAAGGAAAAGAAAGCAGGATAATGTAGTGCTAAAGGGAAAAACGGGTTGGATTGTACCTAAAGGAAATTAGCCCAAGTTCATTTTACTTCAGTGAAGGTACTGCAGTTTACCTTGGGCCCATCTACTAATGGTTCAACTTATGAGTAGCAATGAGATTTGAACATTTTATATTTAAGTAATGTTGTTAACAAAGAATACTGGCTGGATTTTAAAAGTGTGTAACAATTCGAGTTCATACTTATCCAAACTGCTGACAATTTAGCATAAATACTAAATTCTGCCTGGAAAAGGGAAAAAAAAAGGATTACAAGATTTAAATATCTTTAGAAAGTCTCTTGAAATGATAAATTCATCTTAAAAGGAAATAGAACTTGAGGTAGGACTGTGAACTCAACTATAAATCCTGAGTGATTTCTGTAAAATTATTATAGATTTTCAGCTTTAAAGTGTTTTTCTGGACTTTTCAATGCATTAAAAGCAAAGCTGAGGTTTTGTTTCCTGCAGTTGTGAAAACTCGGGAAACAGAGACTGATAGAAAATAGATATAAGAAGCTGATTTTTCATTTTAAAAGTAGCACAGTTTAATACAGCCAGTGTTCAAATTACTCATGAAGCAGTGTTTTATTTCATTTGCTGAAATTTATTCTGAATTTTTAACTAATAAAGCATCAACAGACTTTTCCTGGCAAAAGCCATGAACCTTCACAGCGTATAAGCAACCCATCCCAGCTGCCTGGGAGCAATATCTGCTCTACAGCATATGGGCACATCCTGCAGCAGCCACAGCCTTCTCACATTTATGACTGTGGAGACAGTGAGAAACACTCACGGAAGCAGAATTTGCCAAGCTGTGTGAGGACACTTGGAAGAGCAGAATAGTCAAAGATAGGGAAATACCTGCCAGATGGCTGGGGCTGACAGTGTCCTGAGATTGCCCTACCGTGACTTAGACCAGACTTCTCTCTCATTGCACTGGAGCAGGAGTTTGATTCCCTGTACCAATCAGGTTATGGGGTTTTATTCCTGTCCTCTGATAGGTTTTCCTACCTTCATCCCACTTTGCCTCGTGGCTCTGATTTTCAGCTGAGCGACCTCAGGTACCCCAGGTACATCCGTGACTCTCCAAGGAGGGATAAAAGCTCATGGCATAAGGCACTGAGTACCTCTGTGCAACTGTTCCTAGGTTCTCAAAAGCCTCAGAGAAATGGGACACAGGGTCAGTGCTGTGGTACTGCCATCCATCTCACCTTTCCCAATAACCTTACAAAAGCCATCATACCAGAATGTTTCCTTGGCAAAAAGGAAAAATGAAGTCGCTTGCTCATGTCCTTTCTATTTTCTTTCATTGTACTTTGCAGATAGGTCAGGACCCTTCTGTAGGTTTTGAAAAGCCGGTTTCTGGGCCTTTAATCAAGTACCCGGGTCTTTTCAAAAGGAAAATCATAAAAACAGTTCTTGAGCATCCCTTATGCCTCTTCAAACGACATCTTTATGTCTATGAGTGCTCTTCCATGGCTTTTTGCATCTGAACAGAAGGAAGCTTCCCTGGACAGGCTACAAATGCACAGTGAAACTCAGAGCATGTTTGTGTAAAGTCTGGTCACCATCCCTAGCACTGTATCAACTCATTTCTGAAAAGAAAGTAAGAGAAAATACCAACCCACTCCTAAAATTCTCAACATTAATGTCTGAATCTTGGATGACACCAGGAAAATCCCTAAAGTCACTGGTATTTCCTTAGAACAAAATCAGCAGGGAGAGTGAAAAAGCCTGCAGTGTGACTTGAAAAGGGAAAGCACATCTTTGTTTTTGTTTGAGCCAGCACAGTAATGAACCCCAGCACAGAAAACACTCCATACCCTCATTTAGACAAAAACAGAGAAGGTCCAACCTGTGTAGGAACTGCACCTGTTCAGCTGTGGGCACAGCAGACTGGGAGACACTCCTGGCTCTCTTCCTCCTGGTGTGTTCCTGAAATGCCATGGGAACATGGATCTTCCTGGTGGCCCCAGCATTTCCTCCAAGGATGAAGGCAAGCGAAGCACATGGCACGTGACCTTGGCAGCCTTGTTTGCCTTATGCATCCTGTTTCTAAAGGCTTGGATTCAGTGCTGAGATACAATGTCCTTAGGGTATTTTCTTACTGGAAGGGAAAGTTTATGCATATTTTTAGGAAAATATGTTTTGGTTTGGTTTGTTTGTTGTCCCTCCTTCAAGGTCTATTTTTCCCAAGTGTCAGAAAAACAAGACGCTAGGTTTCAAAGGGTCCTACAACTGCACCAAACATGATCCAGATGCCAGGGAGAAGGAAACACTCACTGTATCCTCAGCAGCCTTCCCCATACAGAGCTCACTGTGTTCTCTGCAGCAGGTGAATAAAAGGCCTGTGGGGAATGATTTGCAATAAGGCAACAGCAATTTTGCAATAAGGCAACAGCATTTCTCTTCCTTCCAAAATGTGCTTGCCAACACAGAAAGACACTCTGACCACCGTACTCAGGTCCAGGCTCCTGGCAAAGCACAACAGGAGGAGTGGGAACCTTTAAGAAGAAAGCGGCAGAGCCGAGCAGGGCTCACTCCAAGCAGAAGCAGTTGCAAACCATGGAGCAAATGCCGAGGACCATTACCCTGGGAGCTGCCTGGCACACTTCTGAGGGCCCTGCCCCAATGTTCCTCTGCACAGCCATTAAAGAGAGGCAAGTGGGAATTAATAGCTTTGACCGCCCTTAGACACAACCACGCCCAGTACGTGACAAACTATGCTTGGGAAGGAGGGAGACCAAGCCACATCCATGTGCCAGGCTGCTCAGCAGCTGCTGCTGTATTCCTCATCTGAAAAAGTCCCAAGGTTGTTTAATTTCATCCCAAACTCCTGAAAGCCTGGAGTCCTGGCATCATGCACCCTGATCACTTTACAAAGTTGGATGAAAAGTGAAGTTCACTGCCTGGCTCTGCAGCTCTCCACCTCCAGCTGCAAGCTCAGCAACACTAAGTATTCAAGCACAGCAAAGCACTTCGCTGCAGCTGTGCCCAGCAACACAGGAAAGCACTTCCACTAACTTTTCCTGTCAGTCTCAGCACTTGTGCTGCTGTTGCTCACCTCCCCAGGAGAGCAGAGCTCCCACTCAACTTACAAAAGCCACCTGCTTTCCCCTCAGCAAGCCACCCATCCACTGCCGTACATCTTCCTTACAGACAAGGTTTGGTCCCCCAGCCCCTGCTCGCCCAGGTCTGTTTGCATTGTTAGAATAACGATCTCCATTTCAGGAGGATCTTTCCTCCAGATGGATCCAAAGCATTTCGCAAACTGTTAATTAAGAAAGCCAAACTCAGCAGAGGAAGCTCTCCTTAGCACTGCACAGTAAATTCATTTTGGATGTTAGAATGCAGATGTCTTACCACCAGCCCAGCACAAGTAATGGGAGCTACTGGTAAGGAAACTCAGCCTGGGGAGGAAATATCTGAGTGTATCCCAGGTGCCAGGTCAGATAAATTATGATTTCCTCTAAACACGAGGCACTGTAAAAGGGAGGCTGGTTCTTTCCCTCCACTGCTCCCAGGGAGGGGCTGCACCAGACCCCCTCTGAGCTCCTGGAGATGCATGTCCAGGTTTCTGCCTCCATGTTCTGAGACAGAGTGGTCAATAAGAAGTTACTAAAGTAACTAAAAGGTTTTTCTTGCTTTTCAGTTTTTCATGTTCCTTATGGACTGTCTTTTCCCCAGAGGTTAAAGCCTGGTTCCTAAAGTCCCCTAGACTTCCTCATGGTGATGTGGGTAAAACTGCCTGAATTCTCTGTAAGATTTTTGAGACTGCAGTGCTGAAAGACAGAAAGTATAAACAGAAAAAAGAAATCTCTGCAGATGTAAAATCCCCTCACTCTATTGGCTTTGTCACAGCATGTGAGCTATACAAGCAAAGGATGTGTCCTCAAAGTCTCTTCAGGCTCATTCTTTGACTTTGCTGGTGGTGAATAATGCCCTTGCTTAGCTCATGTAACCACCAGACAAACCACACCTGCGTGCATGTCCACGCTCAGGACAGCCATGGAATCCACCAGGCGGGAAAAATGGACACCGTGGGCCAAAATGTCCACCTGCCTCTCCCATGGCCACATCTCCCACTGCTCACTGCGAGTCCATCCCACTGGAAATGCTGGCCAGGAAGACTGGGCTGAGGTCCCTCTCAGACAGCAAACGTCAGGAGGACAGAAAGAATACAGTGAGGCAGAGTAGAGAGATTAGCTACCATTGTAACCCTGGCCCAAATTGTCCCTGCCCCAGAAACCCTGTGAAGGTAGGTCAGGAAATATGGTGTAGCTGGCCACCAGAGACCACCCATGGAGATATCCAAGGATATTTACCTCTGCTATGAGGTCAAGGGCAAGTGGAGGTTGCTGCAATTTCCCTGTCAGGGAGGAGTTATAAAAGTGAAAGTGCCAAACTGAGACAAAGCTTCTTTTATGCCAGGATGGGGCTTTAGTAATCACGCTTGTATCTGATTGCGTTCCACTTCACGTTTTCGAGGCACATTAAAAAGCTGTGACTAAATAGGTAACTTCAATGTGGAAATTTCCATTTTAAACTAGCATCCTTCTAAAATAGAAAAAAAAAAAAATTGGAATACAGACAGCTGACCAAAGGCTATCTTATTTGCATAATGATTGCTTCCCATCAAACAGAAAAATTAAAGCCCTTTGAGTTCAGATTTAACATTAGCTGCATTCTTGAAAACTGCCCCAGGGTGCAGAAATATGCATAAGTGTTTCTACTCTGGTGCCAGAAGTGATTGTACCTTCAGGAAATGCTTTTTAAACCAGATTCTGAGTCTCACTCAAACTACTTAAATACTTTCCTGCAGTTCACATGCTGAGTTTTGTTACAGATTCCATTATAAATGCTGAATCCCAAACACCTCTCAAACTACTCCCTTTTGAAAAGCATAGGAAGTCACATAGGGATAAGGGATGCTCATTTCCGATAGGATTTGCCACAAATCATAGACCCCTGCCTATATCTGATGGCTTTCTGAAGTCCTCTCATTCATATAATAATGGCATTGATCTGCAAAGCTCGTTGATGCCTGGGAGGCTTGAAGAATAGTTAGAAGTCTTGTTTGGGAAGTTTTTTAAAGTTTCTCATTTTTCTGCTCTTAAGGTTTGTATAAATGCAAGGTAAGAAAATTGTTCTTCATGTTTCATTATTGAGAAAGCAGCCACCACTGAGTAGCCACAATGAGACTCCTTCTCTCTCTTCAGGCAACAGCCCACTAGACAAATTGAAGTCTGTTATTTCTGCAGAGTTCCCATTCATATGGAATATTTTGAAATGGTCTCATAAGCAGAAAATTTTAGAACAAGACATTACGAAATAGGAGAAAAAGAATGTGACTCCAGTCTAATTTCCCTGCAGTATTGAAATTGGTTTTAAAGAAAAAGAAACAGTGAACACAGAAAAATACATAGCTCTGATTTTACAAGGATGAAAAAGAAAACAGATAAAGACTTGTCATTTGACTTGCAATTTACATGAATTTTCTAAATTCTTTGTATAAATTCAAAGCATATCAAGAATGAAGAAAAATAGACAAATCTTCCCTATTAAATTTTTTTATGAAAAGCACATGGTGTCTGCACTTCATGATCAGCTCTACTAAATAAACAGATCAGTTCTGAATAGACTCTAGTGCAAATTTCTGCACCTTATCTCCATATTAAACACTTCTTTCACTTGATTGAGGAGCAGATTGATTACTGTCCTGTGGACAAGCCACCAGTAACAGCCCAGAAGTACACCTGAGAAATGGCACAATTTAAGATCTACCCAGTGCTTCGCATTTATTTCTACATTAATGCATAATTACGTGCAGTGAATAGACATGGAAAACAATCACAGCCTTGGCATGGAGAATTTCTGTACAGGCATAGCATTTACAAAGTATATTATTACTGACACCTAATTTAGTCTGTCAGAGTGGCACTATGAGGGACTAATTAAAGTCAAAGTAGAACAAATGCTTGTAGTCAAGAAAAACACCAGGGAAAACACAGAGAGATTTTACCAATCTGCACATAGCTCGTTCCTGTCAGCGTGAAGTGTGTCTGAGGTGGTACATTTTATACACTTTACCTGCTTGAAAGCAGAGTCTGTTCCACCAAGATAGCTCTCAATTTCAAAAGAGCAGATCACTGGCACTCACTATTTGCCCAGACTTGCTTACTTAACCAAGCTTAAGATTTTGAATTTTGAGCCTCCAATCTCATTTTTAAAGTTTTCTCCTGCTTTTCATGGTCCCAGAAATCTATATCCCAAATATGATAAATCTCCCATGCCAAGAAAGAAAAGCAAAAGCAAACAAACAAACGAAAATGACAGGCAGGATGAAGAGAAGGAGGACGGTAAAGAGAGAGCGTGGTATTTCCAGCACCTCTGTTGGACCAACCCACTGTTAGCTGCTTTAGGAAGGAGCACCCCACAACTGCCAGGGTATTTTGCAAGGCGTTAAATTCATTCAGTGTAGGGCTGGGGCAAAGGGAGAAAGGATGCTGAGGCTGTTATATGCCAAGCTCTGATTATTTCAGCAAATGCAGATCTTTCTTGCCAGAGGTCAGTATTTTGAAGATACCATGGAAAGGCCTGTTTTAAAATTCACCGAAGCTACAGGATTTCAAGATTTCTGTAACTATAACTAGTTATAGAGTCACTCCTGAATAACTGTTTACTGTTTGCAGATCAGAATTTTAAATTACTCATTCTTAGTGCCTGAAATTACCTCAGTTTTGCTATCAGCATTTGGGACATGGACAATACAAGTATCAAAGAAGACCACATGTTTTACTTGTGCTTCTGAGGTTCAGCAAACCTGGGAGACAGGACAGAAAGCTGTGCATCCCAAAATCTACCACTTTGAGGTATCAGTCAGTTGTGTGACATTCAGTGGCTGTTCCCAGCATGGGCTTTGGCCACAGAGCAGTGTAGCATTGGTGATAGCTCCGGACAGGACTAAGTTCCAGCAGGAATGGTTCCATCCTTTCCTGTGGCCAGGCCATTCAAATGGCAAAAACCAGGCTGCGTATGGTGGCTTAGGGTAGAGGAGTGACGAAGAGGTTTCATGTTTGCACAGGTAGGCTTTCAGAACTGAGGTATGAGATGCATTTTGACATGTCAGCTAGGAGCCTAAAGAAGTTCAGCCCAATGCTGGCTTTCTCAGCTTGGCTGCAGAGTATTCTTCAAAGTCCAAACCTTTCAAATTATTTCTGCAGGCCCACATGTACCGTCCATGAAGGCAAAGCTGGTCCCCTCTATGGCTTCATTCACACAGTTCAGAGTACTGTTATTCCCTGTACAGTCACTGGATCCCATTCCTCCCCCTTGTTCCATGCTAGAGATGCTCCTCGCAGCCTATACAGCATATACATCCAGGCAGCAGGCCTTTGCTTTGTACAGTACCAGCCCAGCCTGAAGGGACAGCGGAGCAGCTCCTGTCTTAATTCTTGACATGGTTTTCAGAAGGACAGGAGCTGAGCTTTCCTAGAAGAATAGCCAGAGACTGGCATACAATTACACTGTATTACCTTCAGTCAGATAAATCACTTTTGGGGAAAAGAGGTTCATAACAACTCCAGACATGCCTAATAGTTCCACTGTGTGTCTCTGGATAAAGCCTGGCACTGGAAACAAAATGAAATCATTAGATTAAATTATTTGTACTGCTGTAATGTTTGAGAGCCCTAGCTAAAATGAGACCTGACTTTAGCGGGTGCTGTGCAGAGCCAGCCAGAGGCAGCTTCTGCCTGAAGTATTTTGCCATCTCAACACAAAGGAGAAAGGCAGGGGTTCCCTCTCTCCCCATGGGTGTGGAGCCAGAGGAGGTCTGGGGCCAGTCAAGGCTGGTGTGAATGACAGCATAGAGCAGAGGTTTTGCAACACCACAAAACCCAGGTAGCCTTATTTTTATTGTTGCTATTATTAAATACATTATCAGAGCCTCCCCAAGCAGTGTAAATGAAGATGATTTCCTCAAGCTACGCTCCAAGAGGCATATTACACCCCCCACCACACTTATTGAATTAAGTGAAGTATGAGTATTATCTTTGCTTATGGCTTTCAAGGCTCATGAATGCTACTGTAATTGTTTTCATAACACAGATCAATAAGCAGAGCCCAAATAGGCCCTGCCTGCCTCAGGGGAAAGGCATTAAGAGTAGCTGGGTAACAGCTTTTTCAAGAGATCTTTCTGCCCACCAAACAAAGGGAACTCACTGTAAACTCTCACCTTCTCAGGAAAAGATCTTATTTGCAAGTCAATCTATGAATTGTTTTTTAAACAGAAGATGCTTTCATTTGGAATTAAGGAATCAAGTCAGCTGGCTAGGGTTTTCTTAACAAGTCCAAAATCTTAAAGCATTTTAAATTAATCCACATTTTAAAGCATCTCCCTTCCCCCCACCCCAGTGGGTATTGTCAGATTTCACTTGGATGCAAACAGAGATCTGCCATATATTCTGCAAAGATCATGCAGGTGACGTTTGTGTTCATTTGTGGACAACAGGAAACACAAAAGATACCAAAGGCCAATAAAATAAATGAAAAAAATCCTCACTTCTTGCTATGCTGAAGAAATTTTTGAGTGTTTTTGTCATTTGCTCCAAGAGGAAATGTGTCTTGCTATTTATGCAGCAAGTTAGCATATTTCTGAAGACATAAATAAAAATATCAAGGTGAAACACTGAGGAGTTTATTAGCTTAGTTATTAAGAGCTCTTTACACTTAACAACCTAAAGCATACACAGAGCAATTTGCAATCAGCACTTTTTAAGCTCTGAATAATCCATTCCTTAAGCAAGCTTTCCTGCTTCCTTGAAAACATCTTTCATGTCTCCAAACTTTCAAAGAGGAAAACCAAATTCATTAAAGCAACTTCTTAGCTATGCTTTCCTCTCTCCCTGTTATTCCATGGTATCTCCTGTTCTCAAGTGAGCTAATTACTTTGTAATTGGAGCTACAGAGCCTCCTGCCAGGGCAGGACTCAGCCCAGGGAGAACATTTCTTGTGGATGGGATCCAGCTGGGTAAGGGACCAGTGCAACCCAGGGATGTGACAACTGGCAGAGCTGTTAGCCTGGGACTCTTGGTCTCCTTTCCTCATTACAGCTTCTCCTCTAATCAGAGATCTCCTCCAGATCCCCTCCTTCCCCTGCCATCTCCTCTCCCATCCAGACTGCATTCCCCCACTGCTCTATTCCTCCCTTACACACAAACTCCCATCTTCTCCCATCCCCTTCAGCTCTTCCAATCATTGCAGTACCTCAATAGCTCCTCTCCCTTCACTAATCCGTTCTTTCCTTCATCCTCCTTCTCTCTTTTTCCTTTCTCCTTATTGGTTTTCTCACTTTTTAACACAACCTACATTGGAAAAAAGTACTTCTGCTGCTAAATAGAATTTGTGAGCTGTGCTGTGCTTTTTCAAGCCTTGCACTCACAACACCCAGGTTAGGCTAATATATTCTCTTAATTATCTTGCTGGCTGGCTGCAATGCGTCATCTTAAATCAAGCTAGCAATATGTAGTGCACCTAAAGATATCTCACCGAGTGTAAATGAACCTACAGTTTCTTGCAATGATCATGCAAGTGAGACACCTTCTGGCAAGGGTAACATGAAACAGACACAGATAGTTTGCAAGTAAGACCCTTTGAGTTTTTTTAAGTGATCCATGGAAACATACCCATTACCAAGAGATGAGTGGGATCAGAGAAGCAAAATTCATATTTGAGACCTAAATCCTGAAAATCTGCCATTTTTACAGACTTTCTTAGAGCTGAGAATCACCGCATAGGCACCTCAGCTTCTTTTCCTGACTGTTTAAGTGACACTTCTCTCTTTCTGTGGTCTGGAAGTCTTTAGGGCTCATCTCAAAGTTCCTTAAATTTTCCTCAGATTCAAAAGGTGAAAAGTATAAATTTCTGCAACACCCACCTGGTAGCTTTCAGGAGAGCTACAACACCATCGGGTACAACAAGATGCTCTGTGACCTCTCCTATAGGCTTTGCATTCACTTGCTCTTGGTGTTGTTACCGTTAATCTGGAAAAAATAATATTAGACAGAGAGCATATGGTGAATTGAAGAAGCTAATACAGGCAGTCAGTTCAATTATAGTTGACAGCAGAAGAGGTGGCTTTGCAGGAAGACAATGAGAAAAGGAAACAGTAAATGAATGAAATAATCACTTTCTTTATCATGGGCCAGGCCAAGGATCTGTCTCCCACCAAAAAAATAAAAAGCATTACTAAAGCTATAGCAGAGAATACTCTGGGCAGCATCTCATTTGTCTTGACACAAAACAACACCAAAAAGTCATGCTGTAATACTCAGTTCTTTTGGTTGTTTTTCTAATCTATATACTTCCCAGTCTTTTATTAACACATTTTTCTGAGTATGGGAAAGAAAGATATGGGAAAGAAAGAGACCCAGGAGCTTTGTTCTGAAATAACACAGTATTTCCCAAATCTGCAATGAGTACAAATATTTTCATAAATTAACTTATTTCAACTTTGCAGGGAAAATCTTAAAAAAAAAAAAAAAAATCCAAATATTTTGGTGAGGTGACAATGCAACAGCTGAGGTTAAAAGTAATGTAAACTAATCAATGTAAACTAAAGGGAGCACTAAAACAGATCCTCATTCTTACATTTCTGTTGCCAACACTGAATTCAAATAGGATCATGCTGGCAGCAATGTAAAGAAAAATAAGTTGTTATCCAAAAATTAATCTCAGGCAGCCAAAATGCAGGACACATTATTGAAACAGAAGCTGACACATACATAGCATCATCATTGGGATAATTTTATTTAATGTGACAACATCTTGAATTATTAGAAAAATTAGTTCAGTGGATAGAAAATTCCAAAACACACATCAGCTTTCTGACCTCTCACCACCTCTTTCTAAACTCATGAACATTTTAGACATATACAAGAAGAGTCTATTTGGCTGATTGTAAATAGGAAAATAACAGATACTGACACACAGTTCTGATTGCCATTTGTGGAGGTGATTGAAAACAAGACCTCCCTTGCACTGTATTCGGCTGATTGAGTCGTACAGTCCTTGTTTGTACTATCAGGGGTTTGGAGACCATTGGATCTGAGTTCAGGAAATCATTTTCTCCCTGTTCAGATTCATTGTAATTTATGAGGGAAGGAAAACATTTGCAATTTTCTGCAGCAAGGTAAAATGTTTTTACAATCATTTCCCACCCTTTTTTTTCCTCCCACAGTAGTTTTAAAGCATTCTTGGCTTTGAAGGCACCTTTTTTCCTTGCTGCTGGTACCTGCTGGTGATTAATGTCTAGTTAATAGAAGACACTACACAAAACCATCAGTGAGCAAATTAAAATGATCTAATAGTCCTTTCTGGCTTTATACTTTCTGAAACCATTAGAGAGGCAAGCATACCTGTGTCATTGCAAGGGAAAAGATCCTGTAATGTTTCATCTGCTTGTGATTTCTGGGAACCTGTCCAGTGATGTATGACTGCCAGGAGAAGACAGGATTGTCTCCCTGGGGACACCACTGGAGCAGGGCTTCCTGGTACTTCATCAGTCTCGACTGTACAAAGTCCTTGTGCCTGAGGTGGCTTTCCTTAAAGAGAGACTGCAGTGAAGGGAGAGGGGCCCAAAGCAAGGTTGCCTGAACTTTAGGTCTTCAGACATTTGACAGTTCAGCCAAAAGGTGTTCTTTAGATTTTACTTAAAAAAAAAAAAAAAAAAAAGCATCTATTTTCCTTGTGAAAAAAAAAAAATGAACAGGAATTTTTTGGAAGAAAACTATTTTTTAATAGAATTGTTTTAGCTGAAACAATAAGTTCTTGGAGCTTGTGTTTCTGCAAGAAGCTGTAATACTGTCCGAAAAATCAATCAATTAATAATAGTTAACTCGTGAGAACAACTGCAGAGTAAATCGTTCCTCCTGGTGTATGGCTCTTTAGAAGTTGTACAGAATGCATCTCCTTCTCCTACAGGCAAGGAGGACCTGGATCATCCCATCACTCCTCCCATTCTTGCCTTGTAGAAACACTCACACGCTCAAAACTCCTAAACAGGGAAAAATAAACCTTAGACACCCATTTTTTTTTACCTTGCTTGATCTTGTGAAAGGAAAAGGCTGCTCCTCTGGCTGGTCTGCAACCCAGCAGACAACACAAGAGGGCTCTGTGGCTGCACAGAGCCAGTCCCACCACTTGACACTGCACTCCGCGATGGATTTCTCCTCACCTGGTCCTTCTGAGCCGGTCACCGCTAGCTGCTGGCAATCCCTTTCCACGGGCCCAGGATGAGCAGGAAACCTTCCTTCTCCTGTCTCCAATTGCCCCCACCTCCCAGGCTGGGGGACTGGGATGTCTCTCCGCAGCACCGGCTCAGAAGGGACCCGGCAGAAGGGCAGGGAGCAGCCCTGCCCTGGGAGGTGATGGGCGCTGCAGACAGTCCGTGCTGGAAGTGCCTGTCCCCTCTTACCAGCCTCTTTCTAGAGAAGCTCAGAAAAGGCAAAGCTCTCGGTTTCATTTTAGCTCTTTCTGTTCTGAGATCATTAAAGCTTCTGCTGCAGGCAGAGCTGGCCACGTGGATGGTGTCTGCAGTGCGTGGCCAAGAACTGTTCCCTCTTGGGCCTGATGCCTGCTCCCATCTCCTCCCCATCTCCATCCTGGGGTTTCTCCCTGGAGGTGCAGTCACCACTCTTGCCGCAGGAGCCACAGTCTGAGCTATGAGTTGGTTTTTCATTTTCACCATTTTACTACCACAGCTCAGGTAGTTTTTCTCAGATCTTCCTAGAAAATTTCCCTGTCTGTCTCAAAAATCTGTGGGATTTGTTGCAGTGAGAAAAATCTCCCCTTTCTCACTGACATTTGCTGAGGGCCCTACTCAGCCCCAGGAACATCATGTAGCTGCTGGCCCCATCACAACTTTGACACAGATGGGTTCCTCCCTGCTCCTGCAAAAGTTCCACAGATGCCTGTGAATGCTCTCCTCAGAAAATTCCCCTGTACCACAGCACTGTGGCTCTTGCCTTGCTAACTGAACTTGCTTTTTCCAGCCATCAGAAGTAATTTTTTCCAAACTCTCTCCCTTAATCTCTTGAAACTGACACCAAAGAAAATCCCAGCCAACTGATGGAAAAGAAAATAAAAAAAACCCCACACCCAAACTTAATTAGGTAGAAACCAAAAGTCTGTGATCTCTTTGAAGTGTGGAATTTGCTATTACAATAACTGACACAGTTTGCCAAACATCCCTGGGCTGTCCCATGTCAAAGACAGGGTGACCTGAGTACATACAACACCACCTCAGTTCAGACCATGAAAGCAAGAGCAGCAAGAGCCTGCAGTGAGAAGTTTACAGCATTAACCAGCATTTTTTCAAAGGACAGAACAAGTTGTTCTATCCTTGTTCACAGGCTGTAACCATGTCAGTGCAGGGTGCTGACTCTTACCCGGGGCTCCTCTGAGTGTGTGGCTGCCAAAACTCCCTCATCTCCATCTGGTCTCACCTGCACAATATGCCCAAAGGACATATTGCCAAAGGAACCTCTTCTGCAAAAGGTTCTCCAAGGACAACAGTTATTCAGTAAAAACATTTAAATCGTATCGTCCTTCTCCCCTGGCCAAAGGGCAGTACGGCCCACATGGACCTCTCCAGCTGGGTGTCCATGGCACTGAATGGCAGAGTTGAGGGAGGGCAGGGGATCAGAGCTGGCCTGAGCCCTGCCTGCCTGCTCACTGTCCTATCCCACACATGCAAAAGCCTTTTTCCTGGCTTGCTTCAAAGAACACACTTGAATCTCTTCACTGCAGGTTTTGCAAGAGGATCACTGGAGCCTGCTGCACTGCTAGGACTTGTGCATCTTCTTCCCAACCCATAAAATCCACTAATAGTGTCCAGCTGGTCCCAAAGGATTGGGGAAAGGGGTTAGTTTGCCCCTTGCCAGCAGGGTGATAGCAGAGATGGCACAGCTGGAGAAGCACAGGTCTGCCCAGCCCGCAGACACACATTCTCTGTCAGCCAAGTCTCCAGGTGGCAGATCAGAGGAGCCAGCTGCTCTGATGGAAATGAACCTGTTTTCTCCCTCTCACACACAAATAAAAGCCACAGATAAAAGAAGTCGTGCTGGAAGCTGCTATTTATGAGGAGCAGTTTAACACAGACGACTTAGAGAGCAAGTGGAAACTAAGGCTCGGGCTGAGATCCCAGACGAGAGAGGCAAGGGAAAGCAGGTCATTTCCAGACATACGTCTCAATGCACCATGACAAGAAAAGTGTTGAGGCCAGCTCAGGGCTCCCAAGAGCAGAAGCAGTATTGAAGGGTCTCCCCTTCAATATTGGAAACAGCCTGCTATGGAAACCACAGGGAGAGACATGGGACTGCAGTGGGACACAGGGAGGGACAGGGAGGGAGGGATGGACCCTGTGCTGAACCTGCCACCAAAAAGCCTTTTTTCCTGTGCCCAAACTCCAGCCTTCCCAAGATCCTCACAAATATTTCTATACTACAAAAATACAAATAGCATCCTTAAACCTGATGGAAAGAGCTTGGGGAGAGGTGGATATTTGTTCAAAGCCAGAGAGGCAAAGCAAAGGTGGGTCATCCTCATGGAACAAGTCACTGCTCTGTGCCTGTGAGCCACCCCCAGATCCAGCAGGGCCCCCTTCCAGGAAAAAGCCTGTTTGAAGCTACTGTTCCTTGAACATGTTTGGAGAAGAGCAATGAAATTTCCTCTCCAGAGGGACAGAATGTGGAATATTCTAGCTCAGAGATCCCCAAAACTTGCCTTCCACAAAAGCACAAGCTCGTCATCTCCCTCTCCTCCCATTCATGCTACTGTGTCCGTGACTGAGCTCTCCCTGCAAGAGACAATTCCATTTCAGTGCAACAGATTCAAACTCTAATTGAGTTTTCCCATTTAAATCAAGGCAGGAACAGCTCTGCCAGCCTGCAGTCATGAGAGCTATTTTTGAAGAGACTTTTCAAACTAGCCAGGAAGTCAAATATGACATTTTTAAAACATTTTTAAGTGTGTGTGCACGTGAGTGCATTTCCTTCTGCAAGCAAAGGAACAATTGCTCCCTGTGCGTGAGAGGAGCCAGGTTGCTTTAATTGTGTGGCTGCTGATATGGCTTCTTTGTGGCAGTTGAAAACAAAAAAAATCTTCAGTTTATGTGTGTATTCCTCCTTTAAGTGTCTCACTGTAATGGAAAAAAACATAATGCTGCTTCTCTTCTTTTAGCCCTGTCTCATCCCAGACACCACGTATCTTCATGCCACTCTTGCACGGTGGTGTTCCCTCCCCTCACTTAATTCAAGTGCACAGTCTGAGGGTTATTTGGAATAGATTACCCCCATCTCTGTATAGCAAAAGAAAGGGCTGTTTTATGATGAAGATATTAGGACTTACACCCAGATTTCACATTTAATACTGATTCAAACTTCTGATGGAACTCAGTTTTTCATCTTCTGTTATGCAGAAGTGCAAAAAAACTTCGTCTTTCATCCTGTGCTCTCTCAAGGCAAAGTCCAAGGCATTTTCTCTTTGGCAGGATTTAATACATTGAACACCTATTAACCTTCCATCACTAATTACATTGTAAACCTGTATTTTCTATCACTTCCTTATGTTATCTTCTAAATACTGCATTTTTTAAAGAGCTAAGTGAACTCCTTGATAGATGTTTTGATCTCTAGTTTAAGAGGCCTTTACAGTTTAAATCAGTGTTAGGAATAAAAGTCAATACTTGCATACTGAGATAGCTTCAATTTCATTGATCCTTTAGTAAGGATGAGAGTGCTTTGCAGGGTTTACCGTCTTACAGATAAATTGACTGGCATGTTTTGAAGGTTCAAATACTTTAACAAAGATGTTTTTCCTAGGATAAAAATGTTTGCACAAAAGCATGCATTTTGCTGTAGAACAATTAACAATTAAATGATGATAAGCCCATCATCATTTTGTGCTATAAACACAAACTTTCAGCTACAGTGAAGACTTGGTCTGAATTTCTCTCAAAGCAGAGCCAGTTTCACCCCATATCATTTCCATGCATTGGTCCCCTACTTCATCAGCTTGTTTCTGAGGACCTAATGAAGAGCAACATTGAAAGTCACTCCCTAAAACTAAGATAACCAACATCCACCTCTCTCATCCACTAATCCAGTCACTTCACTGGAGAGGTTATCATCATCCCGCTGTGCAGCGAGGAAGAAGGTCTGAAATCCAAAGTCATGGCATGGAAAGGCCAGTTTTATTCTCCCTCCGCTTGGAATTGTTTATTCCTGGGATGAGTCAATTCTGGCATGATGAAGGTAGATGTGATTTCTTCATTTGTGTTTTACATTGCTAGATATTGTTTAACCTCGATCTCAGATATTTAAATGCATTGTAATATTCTGGGTTTAAAATTGTGCTGTGACCTTTAGAAAAGGATCCTGAGGCTAAAATATCAGATGTGCCATGCCAAAGACAGCTCATTTCCCCATACAAAGTTTTTCATGTTGCTAACAAGGAGCCTGGTTTTTATGTTGTTCTTCATGAAAACAGAAGCTCAGTCTGGGCATCATCTCTCCTTGAAGTAACTGAGAAGTGAAATTGGCCCATGTTTTATGACAAATGCAGTTGAAAGCTTAGTTGAAAATTGGATTTTCTTTAGAATAGAAAACAAGGAGGACAAACGTCAATGGAAATACTCTTTTTGGCATCCCTGTGCCTTGGAGCAGCTCTTTGAAGATGAGTTTTCTCGGGGAGAGAAACAATGATGAACTAGGCCCTGAAATTACTTCCATAGTCTAAAATCCTAAATATTTTACCATCACATTAAAGAGCAAGCCTCTCCCTGCCACCCTTAGGCCTTCAAAGCCAGTTCTTTGCAAAGATGTGAAGGAGCAGACAATAGATATTACCAATGCAGACTTATTCAGAGAGGCTGGAAGCACAGGGAATGCTCAGCCTGGCAGTGAGAAGCTTAAGGAGGAACTTGTTGCTGTCTTCTACTACCTGAAAGGATTTTATGAAAAAGGAGCCAGGCTCCTCCTGTAGAACCACAAGGACAGGATGAGGGACAAAAACCACAAGGACACAAAGAAACAAATCTCTGTGGAAGAGAACACCCACTGAAACACAGGACCAGTGGGTTTGTGGACTCTCCATGCTCAGCCCAAAGCCCTGACCTGCCTTTGGAGTTGTCCTTGTTCTGGGATGGAGATCGGGCTGGACAACTTCCAGAGGTCTGTTCCATCCCAGATCACTCCTTGAGTCAGTGACTTACAGGGGATTTAATATAACTTAATGGTCTCAGGCTGAGACAGGGTAACCAAACCCTTGCTGAGATTTAGAGATGCACAACAACACACTAAGCTCAGTGGGAATCCCATCTACATCAGAAAAGATGCTGAAAACTTTGGTTAAAAACTCTTTCGGCAGGCATTGAAGTTTCAGTAACTCCAGGGCTGTTACTAATATAGCTCAACATCGAGATTATATAAACATTTCAAATAAGCAGAAAATTCCAAAATTATATGTCTGCTCTTCACTTAGTTTCTCTGATAGCAGAGCTGGTGTTCCTAAATATGCAGGAATTCCTTCACAGAAGTCTAGTCTAGATACACTGGTATATTTTTCTTTTGGGAGACACTTTTATCAGATATTCATTATGGATATAATTTGTGATGAAATGCTCATTTTTTGGTCAGTAGTCTGTGGCAACACATGAAGCATCAAATGCTAGGAAAGCATTGATTTACTTCTGATAACTGAATATGAAAATTATCTATAAATATATATATATATAATGTGATATTGCAAAGATATGTTTTAAAAGTCTGTCTTAGATACAGAGCACTCTTCCTTTGCATCTGCTGCTGCTTTCTCAATAATTCATCTGTAATTAATTATTGAGATACCATTTTTTAAAATATAAGTAAAATCTTAACAGCACAAAACACAGAATCATGAATTCAGCATTGATCTGCTCAAGCAGAGAGAGAGTAGAAAGGCAAAAGAATTGTTATTAGCATACAAGTAGATGAGATAATGGAAAAGGGGATATACTGCTCAGGAAGCAGTCTTACAAATGTTATTTTTCAAGTGTTCTCTAGGATGGAAGTTCCCATTTAATAACAACATTTTAAAATTGTCATTAAGGCCTTAATCTTTTAATGTGTCACATGTGGGTGGCTGCAGTCCAGAAGCCAAGTGAGGCTGGGGAGGAGGGGAGCTTCATGAAAAGGGGGAGTTCTTCAGATAAGAGTCCCATTGTCCTGCAGGCTTACAGATCCTCCCTGCACCAACCCCCAGAGACCTCAGAGAAGATTTTCAGCAAAGTGCGACAAGAGGAATTAAAATAAAAATGAATGGGAAAAAAGCATCTGAAGTGCATTCCTTTCAGCAACAAACTCAGATTTCTATGGTTTGTTTATCATTCATTAGCAAAGGTACAGTCACAGGTCCCCAGAAATCAACAATGATTTTTAATATTAATGTACATTGTTACTAATACATATTTAAAGAATTTACGTACCCTTAGCTGAACCACAGAAACTGAAAGCTACTGGGCTTCCAGCAACCTGCAGTGTAACATAAAATGGATTATCTTAAACAACATTTTCTGGAAATGATTGGGACAAAGGTATGCAGAAAATTGCATCTTCTCACCTGAGTGATGATAGTTTCATTGCTTGCAACTATCTGACCATAATTTTAAGGAATTCTTTGTGGAACTTAAAAGGAACCTCGCATTGCACTTTTATGCCAAGGCAATGTATACAATCTGAACAAGAAAAATCCTCCTTAAAATGCTCTTAAAAAAAAAATAACTGCAAGTTCCACCTAACATCCTGTATCCTTAGCCAAGTCTAATCACTGTGGCCAGTATCTGAATCTCAGGAAACTGTTTAGATATCTGTGAGTGAATGTCACATTGGCAAGCACATAGAAGAACTAATCACTTTGCAGGATATTTTTGTCTCCACATACAAGCCATTGAAGCCATTGCAATGCAATGGAGTTCAGGAAGATGTGTTTCAGGAACAGAATGGTTAAATTATAGCTACTGGTCTCAACATTAGGAAAAAAAAAATATTAAAGGATACCTCAAGGACCTAAGCTCTTTATAACCTTTGAAGCAGCAAATCTCTGACAATACTTCATAAAGTAAGTACTGGAAGATAAACAGCTGCGCCAGTACACATTATTATCAGTTAAATTATCAGATTCCAGCTGGCACAAAAGTCAAGTCAAGCAAATAATTAAAGCTTCGAAGAGGAGCTATGTGCCTGTGGGGTTCATCCTAAAAGTCACTGGAGTGATTCACTCACAGAAGTCCTGATGCTTAAATATCTAAAAGAAGATATTTGTAACAAGGGTATTCATTGCTCAGATTTTGGTCAGAAGATTAAAAGAAAATTGGAACTAAGAGAAAGCTCAGCAAAATAAATATCATATGTCACTGACCTGAATATTTGCAGCTGCTCTATATCTTTGATCTAGTGGATAAAACACAAAATGTCTCAGGACTCCTTGATCTTGATATTTACATCTTCATTACAATTACCCAGGCACTGTAATCTAGACACATGTGTACCAGCAGTTGAAATTATTGTTTGAAACTATTTTATATGCCAATGCTGTTTTCTAGTTGGTATCCATATAAGAAATTAAACTTAGTGTAAATAGACCAAATTGCCTGAAAGTTACAGAAAAGGCAGCTGGGAAGCTGCTGGGAACCTGAGAGAGCAGAAGCTTTTTCTGTCTTGCTGGATGATATGGCAGCATGCATATCACTCCCCTTTGAGATAGATCATTGCCAATATTGTTCCAATTTTTACTGAAATATTGCTTGAGCTTGAATCCCTCCCAAATATGGGAGGGGGGAGTGGGGAGAATCTGAAAATTGGGGATTTTAATCTTCTCTGCTCTCTCTGTTGTCACTGGAGGCAAAACCCTAGTACTTCTCCCCATGGTGATCTGGAGGTAAAATGGCAACACAATACTGAAATAATCCCTTTTCCACAAATTTTCACCCACATCAGAGGTGACAGGGACTGTGTGGTGGACAGATTTGAAGGCTGTAGTAAATTAGGCCCCCAGGTGCAGAGCCCTGATGCTCCACAAAGCAACAATTCAAAAAGATGTCCACCAAAACCATCTGAAACTTGTGCTGAAAAGGGAGATGGAAGAAAGTAAGAAGGGGAGCAGAAGAAAAAGGGGAGAAAAAGCCAAAACAAAAGGAATGGTGAAAGAGGAAAGGAACTCAACAGAAGAACTTCTGAGTCTGAGTCACTCTTTTATTAAAACTTTCTGTAAAGTTCAAAAACCCTACTGCATTTTATCTGTGAGCCTGAAAAGATGAAAGGAACAAGGAGCAGAAGGTTGTAACTTTCATGTTTATACACAAGTGCTTCGAAGGAACCTACCTCTGCCTTACAACCTCATTCAGCCCTTGGAAGTGCAAACACAAATTAAGCAAAGGCTTTGAAGTTCTCAGCTCTGCAGAAGCCCCAGCAGAACAAGGAGTTCTGAGCTGAGGCAGAAAGGTGCCTGCAGTGTTGGGGAACACAAGTGCAAGGAGGCAGGGACAGAAGATGTGTCTTTTAATCCTCTGAGTTTTGCTTGTGCCAAGAGTCTCATTGAGCCCATAGGGGGAATTCATCTTGGAACTCCAGGAAAGCTCCTGGCCTGGCCTGTCAGCATTGTCCAAAGCCTCTGTGTCCGCCAGCTCTGTTGGCCTAAAGTGCACTCGGTGAGCACACGCTTGCCAGGGCTGGAAGGCTGTGAGTGCATGCAGCAAGAAGGAAGAGATCAAGCAGACGAGGCTCTGCTCGCCATCCCCAGTGCTGCTGTGCACACAAGGAAATGTTGCTGCAATCAAAACACCTGAACAGCAGTGAAGGTGCCAGATACCTCCACATCAGCTATTTCTGGCCGAGAAATACTCCGAGGTATCATCGGCCGAGAAATCCTCTACAGCCACAGGCAACCCAAAAGAGTCCTCCAAGCAAAAAAGTTCAAAATCCATGGTATTCAATGCACCTTCTCCAGGCTGGACTGTCTCATGAGCCATCTCTACCCCATCCCTCTGACTGTATTGCTCTGTCTTTCTCTGGATGGTTTTACTCAGCAGATACACTCCAGCACTGCTCCGGTCTTGGCTCATCCAGACTTTACCAAGAAAATTCTACTGAGCTTTCAATTACTGCCAGCACAGCTAGGGAATTAGAAAGAGGAGAAATAACCAACCTGCGATCAGCAGGGATGCGCCATAAGTGTCCAAGTTGCTAGAGAACGCTGAAGAGAAAGTCAAATTACAGTAGTGTTGCTGTGCATGCAAGAACCAGAATTTTACATCCCGGATGAGAAGCTAAAGCAAAATCCTGCAGCAAGTGAATTCCTCTACTTCTCTTTGGAGCCGAAGGACTCTTTGTTTCGCACACAGAAAGGCAATATTGACTTTGGCAGCACAGTGTACATCCTGCAGGCCTCCAAGTCTCTTAAGCCCACTGCCCCTACTTCTTTACTCCCATAAATTCCTCTTAGGAATGGATAAATTCAATTATTAAAAAAAAAAAATCTGCTTAATGAGTTTTCTCATGCATGGCCAAGATGAAAAAGCAAATGTTTAACCTCTGAACTCAGGGCTATAGTACAGCATGGTAAGTGATGAGGACCTGCTGCTCATTATTTATTTGCTTTAGAACAGTAACAACACCACCATTTCCAGCCAGCAGTTAGCACTCCTGCTGGATTAGCACTGAAGGGTTTTTTTCTCAGTGGAATCAAACAGTTCAGGGCTTTTTCCCTCAAGTTTAGAGAATAGCTCTATAAATGCAAATCATCAAATTCCTGCTGATCATCCTGATGTTGCTTTTAAATACATGGTCATCTATACATATATCAGAATATATATATGTATACATACATATATAATCTATATTCAAATAAGTTTTAAAAGTAAATAAATATGTCTGTGTGTGCTTGAATATACACATGCAATGGAAGAAAACAGATCCTACTGTTGGAGATAATAAAAATTCATCTGGACATAGTCCTGTGCAACTAGTTCTAGGTGGACCTCCTTGAGTAGTGAGGTGGATAAAGAAGACCTCAAGAAGTCTCTTCCCATCCCAAACATTCTGTGATCCTGAAATTCTGTTTTTCCACCCAAAGGCAATTATTCAAGTTGGCTGTCTTCTAATGGCATCCACCTCTGGAGCATATGAACAATTTAGCAGCATGTTTATTCAGTTCCTAAGTTCCCAGAAGAAGTTTTTCTTTGTATTTCTTTGTTTTTCCTTTTGGGACCTGCTGTGAAAAGTTCATTGTTTTACTGTTAGCAGTTCAGTAAGCTCCAGGCTGGAGCCCAGAGCCCAATGACAAAAGTTAAATATCCTTACATTCAACAACTTCATGGAAGATTTTAATCTCTAAAGTAAAATGCCTCTAACTGCTTTGCCCAATAGGACAGATTCTGCAAACACAAATTTCACAAAAAAGTTTTTCTTCCACTTAGTGGTGAGCTTTACATCCTTACAGCTGTCTCTAGGTTAAAATTAGATGAGAGAGAAAACTTTTCTAAGCTTGTCATGAGAAACATTGTATCCCAAGTTACAGAGAAATATTAATGAGTGTACTAATGGATAGAATTAGGAGCTTTAATGACTTACATTCAGCTGCCCGGAGCCTTACAATCTATGAAGGACTGAAGGAAGGCTCCCAGAGGGTCTCATGATGTGCTGATTCTCAAATCAATCTTTGGATCGGTTTCCTGGGAGTGCTCACAGACTCAGTAGTTTCAGGCACCAATTCAAGAAAATTGTCTTATTCACTATCTGCCATTGCAGATACTCCAGAGTTGAAAACTCTGCACCCAGCAACTAAAACAGGGGAAGTTCCTGATTTCTAACGATTTTGCAATGTGCTTAAACCCATGCATAAGTTTTAAATCCTTGGATTAGGCCATATTCTTAACTGCTTTCCATAGTTTGACCATTTTTGGAACTGGGTTACACAATTCTAAATCTGGTATATTATGCCACATAAGCAAGTGAATTCCACATTCTTGCTGTTCCAACTAGGAAGAGATGCTAGGCTGATTTGGGAGCTGTATTGCACAAACCCTATTTTGTGTCTGCTTGAAGATCATTTCAGTTTTAGTTGCTTTGTAGGCCTCAAATAAGATAAATAGTTGTCATTATTTACTATTGACTTTTTTTCTTTCATTTTATTGCCCTCTGGCAGTAAATGCATTTTGCTTAATCACAACAAAGCCCAAGGGACTCTGCTGCAAGATCCCTGAAACCTCCAGCAAGGAGGAATGGCCCATCTTCTTTACATCTAGAGCAGGGTCCAGCATTACAGCGGTGAAGAAAAAGTGACACTTTGCAATTTTTAGGAGATTTTCATGTTTCATCTTAGCCATTTAAAACCCTGTTGTTCTCTACCATAACAAAAGAATGTCTTGAGTTCCTACAAAAGCATAAGCCCGATAGGATACTTGAAGGGAGAAACCAGGTAGTCCAAACTGTGTTCTTGCAGCGAGTGTCAAGAAAGAAATCACACAGCTGAGAGGAAAGCAAGGTAATCTTTATGTGGTTGAAAGGATAAGTCTGGCGCCGACTGCCAGAGAACAGCACAGTCGATGGCACCACTGGCCTATGGAAATGGGGAAATGATTTCCATAATGCTGCATAATGATAAAAGACTGGCTGGATTTGCTACTTGTGGTTTCTTATGCTGAAGAACATCAGAAATGCCTCGACATTTCCAGCACTTCAGACAGAAGGCCAGGTCTTGGCAGACAACAACGGAGCTAATTATGGGGAAGGTATGGGAGGGAGGAAAGGCTCTTCCCAGCACGTCACAGCTTTTCTCACTCAGGAGTTCTTGTGCCATGAAGAAGGTGGAAGAAGCAAATTTTGCTTCCTCAAGTCTGGTGCCCTTGTGTCTCTTGGATAGCCCAAGTCCACAGTCCTGTTAGGGGGGCATGCTACGCCTCAGCCCCACTCCACAGCTTTGCTGAAGCATACTTTGCAGCAAAATAAAGACATCATTCACTATGGGAAGCTGTCAGCATGCAGCCATTATTGCAGACTTGCTTTCTGTTTCCTAAAGACCAGAGGTTCGCAGCCTCTGGGAGGGTCAGCAGAAATCTCAGGCCCAGGATTTCCTCTCTTCCTGCTCCATATCTATAGAGAGATCAGATGAATTCCCTGCAGCTTCACTCCATGGCTCTGCTAAAATCCACCCATGCTGGAGAAGGTGCTCTCACTTAAGTCTTCAATCAGCAACTGAAATCTCTGTATCTTTCTCCAAGCCTTGAGGTGTCTGCTGCCACATGCCATCAAAGAACCAACTCTGAAGTCTTGTACTAAGCTGAAAATCTCTCAGAATTATTCTCCCTTGCCCAAGATGAGGCATTTAATATTTTCTTTTTCTCCCCCAAGGCAGTAAAGATGAGGGAACAGTGACATGTAAAATGAAAACAAAACCACAGCGGAATGTATTATCTCCATGAGGTGGAATCTGTTTGGGTTTTTCCAGATCTTCACAGTGCAGACTGGTGGGATCCTCAACAACCACTGAGCTCCTATATGCAAGTAATGGTGACTGCACAAAGGCTGGAGGTGCTCGCTGACCAGCAAACCTCCCTGGCTGCAATTTAAGGACTGGAGACGTGGCTGACCCTGTTTAGGCTGTGCTGCATTTCATTTCAGTGCTGCACGATGGGGTTTGCTCCATCTGCACTCAGTTTCTGATGTTACAGAGATATCTCCAGTGGAGACTGCGCTCCCTCCTTACTTTGTTTCTGTGGTATTTGACAAGGCAGAATGCAGGCGGGGTAGAAAAGCTGCGATACAAATAATCTCACAAGTAGCACGGCTGTGCCAGTGAAGCACTCCAGAGTGACTTTGGCCCATACCAGAGAGCTAACAGAGCTCTAAGCCTCCAGTGTATCAGCTTGAAAGCAAGTCCTGTGGGCTCCTCATTTCTTTTGAGACTGTCCTGCAAGTGATGTACAACCAAGGAATAAATACAATTTCTCAGAGTGCTTCATTTTCACCTCAGCACAATCTGAGGAGGCTATGTTCCAAAAACCTCATGGGAATTGAATTATCCCAAGTCCCACTGTCCTGTGCCCCTTCATCTCATTTAGCTGAAATTGGCTAATATACGTAGAAGTATAAGACATAAATACACACACTCAGAGAATGAAACTGTACAAATTATACTTAACCAAGCATCTGCTGTCCTCCTGGGATTCCTTTCAGGGACTAAGATTGTGATTTTCAAGAGTTAATCAAAAATGCTTGGGAAGTCTCTTCTGGAAAATCAGCATCTCCGTCTGTGCTCCCTGAGTGAAGCTCAGTGCTTTCCACAACCACCCCACCTGTAAAACATCCTGACACCGTGATTTATGTGAGAAATGGGTAAGTGGGTCCTTTGGATCAAGACACAATACAGGGTGTTTATTCCATCTCTTAATGCTATTTATTATTAGAGTCTATTGGCACAAATCATCTCTCTCAATCCTTGCCAAAGTGTCCCCTTCCACTGGAAGGCCTCCATATTGTCCCTGTAGGAACCAACAGGAGACATAAAGTATGATATCAAGAGAATAAAAAAACCCTCCAAAAAAAATAATAACCCTCTGAAGGCTTCTGATAAGGCTGGAAACTGTTTGGGGGCCATGAATCCACGCTGAAGAAACCTCTGCCAATAACTGTCAGTTCCACCTATCCCAGGCACAGTCTTTTCCCATGGGCTTTCCCAGCTTTGGTAATCACCTGGATACTATAAAATATAATTACCAGCGTTATAAATACCAGCATTAGTTCAGATGACACCTTAGTCTTTTGGTTCTTTTAAGAATTGGCCAATCCGAACTTGTTTCATGCTTATTCAATTAGATGAATTTCACCACAGAACTAGAAAACCAATTGAGTTTAGTGTTTAATATCTCTGCAGTTCCCAAAAAGATAGCAAGACAAAGAAAACACAATTTCATAAGCAAAACTTCCCAGCTTCCTTGCCCAATAAGTATTTTTTCCTAGGAGCTAATAGGAAAAATTCTGTTTGCTCTTCCATAATTGCACAGAATTAACCTAGATTACCATAAAGCCTGAACTCTAGAGGAAACTGAACTTCTGACAAGGCAATCCAGATTTTAGCCCGAATAACACGTACCTGGAGGTACCCTTTGGACTCCATTTAAACACTGTTGCCAGTCCTCGTGAACTGAAGGGGAAAAAAAAGGCACTAAGTTGACTTTTAACAGTACTGAAAGCTTGGGGAAGTGTGGGAGTTTAAATGACAGATGCTTTTGGTTAGAAATACATCATCATTCATTTCATCAGCTGCAGGAAAAATTAAAAATTTCATAGAAACCCAAGAGAGATGATAGCTTAATGGTCTAGTAGGATGTGTACTACAAGACACTGAAAACACAAGGATTGTTTAAACATGGAATGATGAATATGACCTTATCTTACTCAGGAAGAGTCAGAACAGCTGCATCCTGACGCCAAATGTAAATAAAAGCAAGACAAGATGTGCTGTGATTAATCTGAATTTGCTTCTCTATTCAGCAGCGGAAAGCAAAGCACAGCAGAGACATGTCAGTTTCCCACCTCTCCTATATCTATACATAAATATAACAGAGCACAACCCACATTTGTTTAAACAGAAACTCAAAAATGTTTGAACATCAGGGACGCTTAAGAGAGGTTCTAGTGATACTCTCAGGGAAAGAAAACTTCAGAGCTCATTTACGCTAAATTGCATAAAATGCCCAGCTTTACAGCTTCCTTCAAAGCTTTTTCATCCACAGGAGGGTATGACACTTGAGGGAGATCCAGAAATTTTGGAAACATTATGATTTTCAAGTGATGTCTCCATTCACATTCTTCAGTATATCCAATATTCTGACTGAATAACAGATTTTGTTTGTTGTGGTTTTTGTTTGTTTGTTTTCTGTTGTTTTTTGTTGGTTTTGTTTGTTTTTTTTTTGAAGAAGGCCTTTAATTTTGGCAGTAGAAGAGTGACAATAGGATCTCCACTGTTTGGACAGCTCTACTACAAGAAAAAACAATTTGTTTACTCTAGAGAGTTATTTATGAAAGAATGAACTGAAAAACAGGAATGCCAGTGAGTGCAGAATCAACTTCAAAGCATTTTAAATATAATAAGGGCAACAAGAATATGAGCCTTTTTAGGAAGGATGAAAGCCGAAGGAGGTAAGTTAGATTTATCTGAACATTCTAAGAAATCCTAAAGTGAGAAAAAAAGTCAGAGATTTCATCAAGGAAAACACTCAGGTATCAAGGAAGTAATCTGGGAGGTGGTGGGAGGTCTAATGTCCAGGCACCAGCTCAACAGGTCTATGAGAGATCTCTGAATCAGACAAGAGACATTATATTTATATATAATTATTATAATTGTCACTTGAGAGACAAGTGTCTAAAGAGCCTTGAATAGAAGAGATTTAGATATTGACAGGACATGCACACAGAAATCCTATCACCAGCAACCACTCCAAAGCAGAGATATTTCCTCATCAAAATATTCAGAATAATGCCATAAGCTCTGTAAGGGAACAGATTGACAGGCAGCACAGAGTGAAGATTAATGATGAGTCTCTAACCACCTAATTGCAGCTGAATATCTGAGTGCAGCAAATCACACCAAATATAGTGAATCTAATCAAATGTACTTCCTGGTCCTTGATGCGCAGGGAAAATATCTCTCCGGTGCTCCTGGCTCCCAGATGAATCAGTCAAATGCCTTTCTAGACCCAGTCAGAAATGCTGTCTACAGGAGGGTAGTTACTCACACAATAGCAGAGACCATTTCGCTGGGGTTGCTGGGCTCCTGCTCCCATGGCTGATCCATGGCTGCGGTGTAACGCAGGATCAGAAGCCCCAGTGTTGGCTTTTTCAGTGTTTTTCCTGTACCGTTTTCTCCAGCAATCTGATCACCGCCCTAAATCCCCCTCTCCCTCTGTGCCACCAAACCACAAGAAATAGATGATCCTGGAAATGAACCACAAATAACCTGGAAATAATCCTGGAATAACTCTATAAATGCTGCCCTTTATTCAGGAGGAGTGAATGGCAGCACTGAGATTGCTCTGGGGAGAGACAAAGCCCACATGTTCTGACTGCTGATCCATACACGCTGTAGCAAATTAAACTTGACCCGCACTCCTTTAAATCCAGCCTGGCAGTGGAAGAGCTGGATCCAGAGCTCTTCAGCAATATATGGCTACCCGGGGATCTGGTAGCCCACCTGGAGGAGGATGACATGGGACAGGACCACCGCTACCATCTCCTCACAAAAAAAAAAAAAAAAAATAAAAAAAAAAAAAAAAAAAAGGAAATTTCCCATTGCACAATTCAAGGAGTATCAGAAGGGTTACTGGCAGCTTTGCCTCCAGGGTAGCCCTTGCCTTTGGGAACAAAACTGCCAAGAAACCATAATTTTATTGCCACAGTTTGCAATATAGTGGTGAATGCTAAATTATTCCTGTTCGCATTCAGGTGCCGAGAGAGTGCTTTAGGTACATTACTCTCTGGCCTTTTCTAGGGAGCTCAGAAAAATAAGTGTATTGGCAGTTACTTCTTTTAGTGCAAATATTCTCATTTGTGTTTGCCTGATACTCAAAGCGTTTTAGAGCCACGCAATGGTTAGATTTATCCTGGAAGTATTCTGTCTATGCTCCTAAGGTGCTTCAACACAGTCTGTCTTGAACTCAGATTTTCAGCTAAGATTCATCACACCCTAGATGATCCAGGGAATAATTATATTCAGTTCTTAATGCACATCTAAGGAGACTGTTAGCAATAATCTTTGCTTTGATCTGTGTGCAGCTCTAAGGTAGCCCTAAAAATTGAAGAACTATAGCCTCCCTCTTACACAAACCAAGAAACACTGAATTCTTTTCGGTTCCTCCTTAATTCATATCTGTCAGTGTTTCAGACCACCCTCAGAAAAATTATTGCAAGACAAATATACACAGATGCAGTGATTTTATTTGCTACTGCACTATTTTATGAGTGTGTACCGCAGCGCCTAACTTCAAGGCAAGAAGATTTATGGTGTAATTACTTTAGTATATTGTTGTACAATTTGCGACTAATGGAAAAGAAATTTACTGGCTACACTTCAGCTGTCAGAAAGTCTGTCTGCAGAATAAGAGTGGAGGGAATACGTGCTTCTCCCCGTGAGTGGAAATGTTAAATTATGGGCATCGCTCAACCTGATCAAGCATTTTAAACTTGATCAGCTTCCCATATCACAATAAGTAAATTTTCCTTCAAAGAAAATTAATTATTCTTCATAAGGCAACAGAAGCATTTCATATCAAGAAGCAAATAAAAAACTGCCCAGCACACCCACTCCCAGGAGAGTCAAGTCCAGTCAATCAACTTTCTAGCCAAGTGTGAAAACTAAGAATTCCACATCCTTTTTTAATTGCTGTAATTGGCTGTGTTTCCCAGTGGACTTTCATGTTTCACTCGGCCTTTTTTCCACCAAGTTGAAAAAAATGCATCTGATTAATAATCATGTCATTGCATTTCCAGTTCAGTATTTAATGTCTAACATCCAGTAATTACGAAGAGCAAAAGCAGAGACTTGTCTTCACTTTTGACATAAGATCTTTTTGATGGAGAAAAAAATCATTCATATCAAATGCTTTGCAGCTTACATTTCTCAGCAACTTGCCAAATCAGTTCAAGTGAGATGCCTGGTAGTAAACATCCCTTTCATTAGAAACACAGAAATTGGAGGCATGAAATTGAATGGAGGAGGAGGGAAGAGTTCAGTCATAGTTTTCAGTAGCCCTAATACTCAACTTAATTTAAAAGGAACCCAAACTCAAGTCCCTTGGAAATCAAATCAAAGTTTCCTATTGCAGCAGAGATTAAAGAGCTGATGCAATCTGATAGGTATCTAAGCCTAAAGAGAATTTAGCCTATATCAAATCACAGTGAATGTGAAGATTTTTGTTTGATCTTTATATTGGGACAGTTGCATGCTTTCTGAAGCAGAGAGGCAGCTGTGGCTCTGTCTGCTCCTTTCCCCATTTTCTAACCTTTGCTCTGTAGGTTTGGACCATTCTGATTAATAGTTCTGGACTCCTGTTATATAGATGGTAATATAATATCTCCATCATAAGGGACATCATAAAACTTCCCCTTACACAATTAGAACTAAATCTATTTTAAAAAAACACATTAAAATACAGAAATACCTTTGTTCCATATTGAAAACGCGATGAAACCAAGGCAAACTGGGAATGACAATAATTCAGGCTCCCAGCCACGGTCATGCATAGTGGGCAGGTCTTCATATCCTCAGCTTCAGCCTTTCTCCTGGCCAATTTAATGTAATTATGGGGCTATGAAACAAATCTTGAAAGAAGGCAGGTTATGAAGCCCCGTAACCGTGTCCACATCAGAAGGAAATTGTGCCAAAGTTTTCAGTCCCAAATACTTCAAAAAAGCCTTTCAAGTCACTTTAAATAGTCAGCTATCATCTTATCACAAGTTCAGCTGCCATGTTTTGAACTGAAGTATAATGATAATGATCTGCTCTTTGATAAAATCCTCACCCTACACACCAATTTTCAGTTAAGACCCTTTAAAAGGCAGTGAAGTGTTTGCTTTGACCTTGTATTGCTTGTTCACCACTCTCCAAGTTTCTGATCTCTTCCCACTTATGGTCTATCCCACAGCAATCCTCTGACTGTGCCCTGAGCTGATGGACACAACTACACAGGAACAGAGGCAGTCCGAAAGGACTCATTGAGGAATTCAGTCAAAAATTCATAGGAAAATAAAGTAATACCTGGTAATACCCATAACAATAAAAGCAATAATAATAACAAAATGTCTTTTTATTGTCTCTGGGCACATATTCTGTATTCCCCTAGAATATCCTGTAGACACATTTAATTGGGATACACAGAGGTGATTGTACTTCTCCAACTCTTGCTTCCTCCCAGTGTGAATTCAATTTCAAGGCATTTTTCTGGAGCAGGATTATAACTCATACAGAAGAAACCAAGGCAGTACAGAGATACCTTACCCTGCAGTGTGAGACGTGGATATCTAAGCATCTTTTGGTGTGCACAGCACACTGCAGCCATAGAGCAGCCTTTGACCTGAGACAGCCCAAAGCCCAAAGGACAGCCTGTTCTCTCATGCTTGGTCCTTTTCCTCTGCTCCTGTGGGACTCCAGGGTGCCCAGAACACTGGCCTCCAAGGTCACGTCTGCCGGCATGTACCTCTCATCACTACTGTAACAGAAACCAAAATAAGTCATTTAACCTCTCCCTTGACTCATTTCTCCTTTGCATAAAAAAGGCGACGGAATTGATGTCTCTTCCAGAATAATGAAAAAACTTCCACTCAAATGTGTATGGAAGAAAAGGAAATATTTTTGTAGTAAAATGGAAAATATTCTGTAGAAAAGGAACGCTCATTATGTAAGTAAAAGGCAACCAAAAATTACAGGACCCTAGTGGAAAAGACCTGAAACAGAAAAGCCAAATAATTTCCTACCAATAACAGTCTTAAAAATGACTTAGGGAAAAGAATTTATGGACCTATTATAAGTCTCCATAGCTCTATAAACCTAACTGAGATGAGCATTGACTAACATATTAAATTCTTGGGATTGGATTGTTAATGAGGACACCAAGATATGGCTACACCATTCAGCACCCAGGCCTGTGAGACTGTTGTGTGCTGCTTTTCCCTGAGTTATCTTCCACCTGTGTGCTTGGATGGGTTTGGGAGAGGAAGTGTGTCTTTTTCATGCTCCACTGAGCTGGAGACAAAGAAATTACAAATTAAGTTAGAGCCTCCCAAAGGGTTACTTTTTTTAAAACTGGAGATTGGCTGTGAGGCAGCCTTTTATACGTGCAGACTTCTCTGCTTCCTATGAATTGAAACACGGTTTTTAAAAATAATGTGAGTTTGGGGGTGAGTAGATCGAATAACCTTGCCCTGATGAAATTATTTACATGACATTAGCCCATGCCTGAGCATTATACTAACAAGCAGTGTGCAAAAATAAGGAATATCTATGTATGACATATTGATCTGAATGCCAAATACCTGAGCTTTCTACATTAACAGGCTGATGGGTACTATTACAGTAATTATGTCAAATAAACCAAAGCTGACTTTGAAGCTCTGCTTACAAAATGAGAAACAAGAACATAATCACTGATGAGTCTGCAGCTGTGCTGAAGCTTGTTCTGTATTAAACCCCTCACATACTTTTATTTTGGTATGGTTTGTAGGATATCTCCAGTACCAAAAAGTTTTGCTTCTCCCATGATTCAGAGCAGTCTGGTGGGTGGAAATGGGGAAGGCAAGCAAGAGGGAAGCTCTGTCCTTGGCTGTGGTCTTCATGCTGATGTAGCTTCTGACCCAGATCTCAGGGGTACACCTTGAGGACCCCATTTGCCCACACCAATCCTTTACAAGCTTCCATACCTACACAGGAAAGAGATCCACAAAACTTTTTCATATGTGCTGCCTCCTGGACTAACCTGGGCTGTAAGGCTCAGTGAGGGCATTTTCTGCCTCAGGAGTGGAAACAGCTGCCCTGGCTTCTTGAGTCCTTTCACGAGCAGGCTGCCTGGGATGCCAGCACAGCCCTCGTGCAAACTCTGTGAGATGAAGCCTGGGGAGATGAAGAGTTAATAAATCTCCTGACCAGAATGGCTATAGCTCTTTAATGTAGCTGTACCCACCAGATAACACTGTGCTCCAGGAGGAGCAGCTTTTTCCTGCCCCATATCTGATCCAAGCTGACTTACCAGAATTGGTCTGACTCACACATACCAGCCTGCTCTCCTGCAGGAGGGAGGGATGAAGGCAAAGCTTCCCTCAGAAATGTGTTGGTGGGATTGGAGTAATTTCAAAAGAGTTGGGGTGCCAGAGACTGACCATGTACTCTATCATCCTACATGCAGTTGTATTTTCATTTTCTGTCAATTATTCAATCCAGTGACCGCAGGGCAGCACACAAACACTATCCACAAAATTCAAGTTCCCCATTAGATGACTATAGCTTTACCAACAGAGTCTGTCAACTAAAAATTATCACTTTAATCCCTTTTTTATTATTATTTTGCTTTCCAGATTGCAATACTGAAGGCCATGCTGTCGCCTTTTTGTTTTCTCTGTCCAGAGTGAGTCTGAAGTTAGCAAATGTGATGCCCATCTACAAGAAGGGCTAGAAGGAGGATTCAGGGAACCATAGACCTGTCAGTCTGACCTCAGTCCCAGGGAAGGCTTTGGAACAGATTATCTTGTCTGTTTAGATTGGATATGGGGAAAACTTCTTCACCAAAAGGATTGTCAGGCACTAGAACAGGCTGCACCAGGGAAGTGGTGGAGTCACCATCCCTGGAGGTATTTAGAGGACATGTAGATGTGGCCCTTAAGGACATGTTTTAGTCTTTACTTCTTCTGTAGATCAGGCTCTAGATTCCCTTTGTGCGATTTTGCTGCCCAAGTGAAAAGAAAGCTACACTGTTTTCTACGTTAGCTATACCCAGGAGAATCTGGTACACAGAAATGTAATTTAAAATTGGGCAAGAGGAATTCCTGATTGATATTCATCCCTCCTCTTTTGTATGTACATTGCTTCAGCTGCAAGTCTGGACACTGCCCAGTGTTACCAGGATCCCTGCAGATTTTCTTCACACATTTAATTGCCAGAGACCAGATTCCAACAGAAGAAACAGCAGTATGCCATTTGTCACTCCATGAAGGACTTTGGGAAAGCAAGAGATGTGAACTATGTTCCCCAATAATTCAGCAAGACTTCACCATCTGTAACTTCCTGCTCTGTTTCCGACTCATTCCCTCTTATAAATCTCTCAACATCCATAAAGAAGAGCTTTGAGATACTTTATATGACAGGGGATACCACACAAAGGGCTCAGTTGCATGTACCTAGTTTATATCTCCAATTCTTTTTATTTTTTTTTTAAGCACTGGCCTTCCCTCCCTTTTTCCCACTGCTAAAACTGGTCAATATTAACACCACTGATGGTCAATAAACCCAGAATTATCTGAATTGGTAATCTCATTCACACACACACAACAGCAAAACCACTATCAGCCACTAGCCTATCTTTCCACAACATCCCCAAATCACTCAATTCCCTCAAAATCCAGGAGAAATTACATTTCCTAATGAGGTGAACTGTATGACTTGTTTTTGACAAGGTAAAAAATGCCCGAGTCGCCGTCTGTTGCACATCACTTCTCCCCACATCCCGCTGAACTTCTTTCACATAGTTTGAGAAATCTGTCCCAGGTAAAAAGTATCACAAAGCTGGGAGAGAAGAATTAAATTGATTTTCCATGACAGTTTAGCTGAAGGTCTGATGTGGTATGTTTGCACAGCACTTTGTGTAGCAGAACCATGACCTATTTTAATACCAGATAGAATGTGTTCAAAATGACAGGTAGAAAGACAAAAAATGTTTCTTGGATTCCTTATGTTTTCCAGTCTGGTAACACACTTAATACTACAGGAAATCCCTTTTCCTTCTTTTGGTTCCACAGGCCATATATATAATTATGGTATCAGTAACTGACACGATACAAATTCACCAGAAAACAGGAAAGATAATTTGTCCAATGCCTCTTTGCTCCAGCCTTGTTCAGATCCTATTGCTCTCTCTGATTTTTTCATTACCTTCATATACTGTATCCCAATCAATATTAAATTGCAGTTCCTTCAAGAAAAAAGCAAAACCTGTGGCTTTATTTCTGTACTAGCTACTTAGTCCTACTGCTTTCCTATTCAAGACAGCTCCAATAGAAGATCCTCCCTCACATTGCCCTGCCACTAGTCCCTATCAATCAAAGCCCTGTCTGCACCGAGTGACCAGTACTGAATGCCTCCGAAAAGGTTACAAAACCTCCCTAATTGTGTAATAATTCACCTTAGGGAAGTTTGTTCCTAGTGACAGGATGCTAGTGGGCAGCTTAAGCACTCATACGCAGAGCTAATGGAATTAGAGGCTATCTGCAGTGTTTGGGAGGCAGCAGGCAATACAGTGAAGAAGGAAACAATGACATGCTTGAAAAGGATCTTGGACCACAGACTTGTTTTCTTGTTTTTAAGCAGGCATTCTGTTCCCTACAATAACTCATGCCACGGTGAGCAGGGTCCTCAGAATTTGTACAGCCCGAGACTGGGGGAGTTGTAGCATGTACAACCTGAGCACCATAGTCCAAGGACATATATTTTAGGTAAAAGATCTTTTCCCTTCCTGAAGCTGCAATGTGCTATTATCACGTGAGGTGACAGCCAAACTGGTTCCGAGAAATAGTCCATCTAACACAACAGGCTGTCACCATCAACAACCATGATATTTCCCCAACACACCTTCACAGCCTCTGGTAGTTTTGTCCTGAATGCGTGTACACTTCCAGACCCAACACCACCTTACAGCAACCAGTCCTACAGAAAAACTCCCCTGAACCTCATCACCTTTGCTTCAGGTGATGATATGCAACTAAGCTGAGGCCTTCAAAGGAAATTTGAAAGGCTCAAATTACACATAAACTATAAACTTAGTAATATGCACTTATGCCTCCTAATGGGACCGCCAGTGGCCAATTTGTTGCACTTTAGACCCCAGGTTTCACAGGCAGTTGAATAGAAGTACACTTCCCTGGAGTGATATAACAGCAAAGGAGTACTGCCAGGGATGAATCCTTTTCATTTGAGTTGCTCAGTAACATGCAACTACTCTGTAAACATAACAGTAGTTGTTGCTTCATCAGTTCCTTCCAAGCTTATCAGCTGCAGAGAAGGTTAAGCATATTGACCAGGTGCCGCCTTTTGTGATGTGTTTATTTTATTAGCACGTGTCCTTGAACTAACACTGCATTTCATATGCACCTGCCAGATAAGTGACTGAAAGAATTCAGCATCTGGGGCTGAGAACTCAGAGGAGGGACGGTAGGAGGGAGATGGGTGCATTTCAGTGCAGATAAGGAGTTACAATTGTCATGCTCATGCAAATGGCAGGGACAGAAGTGGCTCACCTTGTAGAGGACAGATTTGCACACATTTTAGTCTTCAAAACCGATTTTGGAGTACCACGAGTCAGGTTCTGTTTCAAAATCTCCCTGTTTTTTCCCTAATAATGCTGCCATCTACTTTAGCCTGTGAGGCTGTCTGTTAGGTGAGACATTTTGGGATAAAAAGGCATACTGAGCAATCTTCCAAAGGCTTATCCATAGCCTGAGACAGACAGGTGGGTAAACCTGAGGAATTCCTCTCCGTGAAATGTCACTGATGGTACTGATCCCAGGCTGGCGGATCAGCCCTGATGGCTGTAACCATGCCATGATCACTTTCTAGTGCAGACTGGTTTGCAGTCTGCACACACCACCATACATGGATTTATTGCCTCCAGAGTAGCAGCAAGCCTTGGACTGACCTGGGCTCAGGCATGTGCCCAGCCAAGCTTAGAGACAAAAACTGCCCTAGCACAGTGAAAGCTTAATTAAGTTGTCAGCTGCCAAGTTGGAGACTTGAAACAGAGAAACAGAGACACTTTGAAAAGCATGTGCTTGGCTCTGACCTCTCTGTCCTGTGGTCCCACTTTGGGAGTCTCCGAGGCACTGCTGCAAAAGGAACTCAGCATGCTCCACCAGCCGACAGGTCCTCAGGTTCAACCTAGCAGTCAAGGACCAGGTGGGTCCAGCCCCAAACCAAGGGGCTCCCTACAAGTCAGCTCTTCATCCTCTGGCTCAAGACAGACTGCTTCTCTTTCACTCTTGACATCTCCTGCACCTTTCTTCCTTCAGGAATGCAGCTTCAGCAACCCCATACAGTAACAATAACTGCAGACTCCCCCGTCCTCTTTTTCCTTTGTGTGTGTGTGTTGAATACAAAAGCAGAGCAAGGGAAGCCTTCTGTGGTCTTCCCAGGTGTCTCTGAACTTCTATTGCTGCTTTGTTCCAGAACAAGCAAATGCCTTTATTTTAAGCAGCCTTTTTATCAGACCCATTTTAGAGGCCACTACAACACTTCGTTGCTGTAAATTATTTCCTCTGCACATGCACACAGTTAGCCACCAGAATGATTTTCTTCTTCCTATGCCTCCAGTTGCCCACAGCTACTGGCCTCACTCCCACTTTACTCTGAGGGCTTGGTTTCACAACTCGCCAGCAGAAATTAAAACAGAGATTGAGCAGATCAGCTGGGAATTTCACGATTTCTGGTTTTGCAGTAATTTACTTCTAGTAGAAGGTGGAGACAGAGACCACTAGTCGACCTGTCACTAAATGTCTCAGTAGGAAAACAACATTCCCTAGCAAGTGTTTTGCAATGTGTTCTGAGCTCATCTGAATGTAGCTGGGGCTGAAGTTTGATGCTTATTATAAACCAAGCACAGTTAGCACACAGCCATCAGGTCTGTGATCCTGCAGCATCAATAACTCCACAGCCTCTCTCTGGTTTTCCTCTCTTTTTTTTCTTCCTCTGCCTCCACACCATTTTCTTTCCCTAACACTTTCTCAACCCTTAAAAAGCCTCCTCTTTTTAGTATTTCTGTCTTTAGTTTTCTTTATCAGGGATTTGCCGTCCTTCTCTCAACTCTCTTGGCTACTCTCCATTTTCCTTGTGTGAACCAAGAAATTCCTGACAGCTGCACTTCCCATCTTGTGTTTTGCCATCGTCGTCATTTTGTTTGTGTGCAAGTACGGAGTGCGTGAGAGAAACCCAGCCAGCCAGTGACACGCTTTGAATCCTACCCGGACTGGAGGTGGAGTCAAGCACTCCATCCATCCTTACAGCAGCTGCTTCCCTGGAGAACGGCAGCCGTAGCTCAGTGGCAAAGACCAAGCTCAGAGCCCCGGGAGCACCTGGGGGAGCCCAGAGCTCCGTGCCTTGACACGCACATTTGCCACCGTATTTGTTGAAGCTGTACAGCTGCGCTTCCCCCTGCACGTTTCTGCTGCTGCTCTGTGCTGGCTTTTTACTTTTATAGCAGACAGCTGTGCTCCATGAAGAGAACTGGGCAGGATCTAATCAATAAATGTTAGAAAACTGTCCATTTTTTCCCTTATTTACTCTCCAGAGCACAGCTTTTCCCCCTACATTCACTGACTGGTTTTTCAGTCTCTCTCTCTCTGCTGTCCTAAGACCTGCACTAGCTGGTGCTTTTGCTGTGACAGGGTCAGATGCTCCCCCACATTGACCAGAAATTATAACTGACAGTGATCCTGGACAAGCAAGAATCACTGGTGATGTAAATCAATGATTTTGAATAAGGATAAATACTGAGTCCTACAGACTCTATCCATAATCCATTACCTCTGAAACATCTCTCTCTCTTTATGACTCAGCATCTGGTAGTCAGCTGAATCCAAACTTCTATAGTATCCATTAAAGCCATCAACAGAATGATTTCTTCATGTAAGTCCTAGAACTGTACAAAACCACAGTTTTGTAAAGCAGTCGAGTAAAATATGCAATAATTCATAGTTATCATAGCATCAATAGCAAAATATGTGCTTCCTGCTTATTCACTTTGATTAAGAAAATTATTCACACGGCATCAGATGTTTGGAAAGAAATCCATCCCATGGTTTGTTAATCAGAACAATATACTCCGGACTATTGAGAGAGGTAACTTTCAGGGCTGAAAGGCTCTGCCAGTTATTTCCTATAGGAAGATGATAAGACTCTACACACATTTGTTAGCCTGAAATTTGGTGCTGCCTATCAGTTAACATTTCCAACCTGAAAGCACTTAAACATACGAGCAAATTTTAAGCATATGAGGAGTGGCAAAAAATTCAAGCTGAGCACTTATGACCTGGAACACAAACCGGATGAGTTGCTGATAACCCTCAAAAAAGCACAGCGGCCAACACACCTCAGAGATTTGGTTGGGAAGTTTTAAATATATTACTTTTTTTCTCATCCTCTAACATTACATGAATATTTTGTCTTTAGCATATGCATGTGACATGTCCAAACACTACAGTGTCTCTCTTGAGGAATGGTTGCATCTCAGCTGTCCCTGCATAGCTTATCAATTTTTGTATTACACTGGGGGTCCTGGTAAAGCTGCTCCTTAATGGTGTGATCTTGTAAATAATCCATTATAAATTATTCTTTGTCTGCACACAGGTAAACAAATGTCTCACACCTTGCAGATGTTGTTAGCTGGGGTGAAAAATCACCAGCTGGCTGTTGGTTTTAGCAGAACAATCAGCACAAAATATCAAAAGGTGGCTGTGTCTCTGCCCTACTGTGTGGCGTGATCAGCTTGAGGCTGATACATTTTTTAGGTATGTCCTTTGTTTAGCAAAACGAGACAGCTGAGGACAGGATGCAGTCCTAGAGGCATGGTGAGCAGATCACATCTGTCTTGTTCATCCGTTCTTCCAGCTTCTGGGAGATCCACTGGAGCACAGTATCACCAGAAAGACACGTGTTTTATAAATAAGCAATGACAGGCAAAAAGCAATTGAATTAGATCCCCAAAGCTTTACTAAGACAGATGATCCTTGAAAGCACAGCTAGGATATTAAACATAGTGAAAGTATAATTCTTAATTTCTAGGCATCTGTGAGAATAATTACCATTCTTTTGGGAGCATTGTAGTGACTGTAGCTGGTAGATGTCTAAATGAGACAATATTTCCTTTTGATATTGCATCATTAAGATAACTGATTCCTCTACCCAGACAAATGTTTCATATAACTCTTTCTTCCCTTTTCTTAATGTGTGCAATTGTGAAAGAGCAGCACTGTGGGGATTTAGTGGCTCTATCTCTTTATGAGTCTGAACTGTGACATGGAGGACTCAGTGTGTTTATTGATTTTAATTTCTTCTATTTGGGATTTATCTTCTCAGCTTTTACTTAACAGCTGAGAATACTCACAGCGTTGATACAGAAGGGGAAATTTCAGATCCTCATTTCTCCACCTGCGCACTTATTTGTCTGCTTCTGGATGGATACCAGATGCCAGGCTTTGATCAAGAGTGGCTAACGGGTACACTCTGTGAGAGAGCATTCCTCTCTCTCAGCCTCCATAACCAGTGCTGAGAGAAGCAGGGGACCTTAAATGTGTTTCCATGAGTATCAGAGGGAAAGATCAGGCATTCTCTTTGAAGATCTTTTGTTATTGAAATCTAGATTATGAACCTCTGATTTGGCTTGAAAACCCTAAACTACAAGGCACACAGTACTTCTAGGGCCTGAAAGGGTCTGAAAGGCAGAGGCTGATAGCTGTGGGTGCCAGGATATTTATTTCTCCCAGGAAGACAGCCAGAATGGTCACGAAGGCAAAGACAGAGAAAAGCTGGTGAGAAATCCCCTTTCCAGGCTGTTATGTAAGAACCACCATCCTGCTTTGCAGTAGTGAGGAAAAGTTTAGAGAGTTTTTGGTTTAAACAAGACTCAGCAATTCTCAGGCCATTTCAGTATAGGAAGGAGTGTTGAGTTAGGCTGATTTCCTTGCTGGACCATTTAAGGACTCAGCTAATAACGAGCTTTATGACAGAGAAATCATGTGACAACATAGGAATGGTAAAGAGATATGGAACAATAGATGGAGATTGTCTGTCATCTTCAGAAGAGGTGTTTCCTCCTGGGGATCACTGAACTCTAGTACCAGGAAGAGCAGTATCTATCAATGATTTGTGGTTCTCCTTGCTCACTTGACTGTTCTTTTCCCCATGACACCGTTTTTATCTTCTTCAACTTCCCTGACGTCTATGAGGAAAGTATTTGTGCCCTATTGCGTCTCTGCATTCCAGCACTCAGAGCCATAGGCTGGATGTTCCTCCAACCTTAGGTGTTGCTGCCAGAGAGAATTAATGGCCAGGGGTAATGAACTCTCATGACTTTCTCACTTGAGGCTGTCTTGGTTCTGTAACACAGGGATTGATGTAAGACTTTCTTTACAAGGCATTTTACTTACATGATTCCTCGCCTTCTTTGGTCCCTCCACCCTCCCTTCCTCTCCCTTCTCTCTTCCAGTATTGCCAAGCCTGGCAGGCCATTACTGTTTTCTCCATCTTCTATTTTGAGATGGGATCAACACCAACCAGCCACAGGGCAGGGCTATGCCCAAAGCCTTTTCCAGTTCTCCCGCATGCAAAGGGCCAGCAGGCATTCATGCCCATTATGGTGCTACAGTGGACTCATTCATGGACTCACTTCTTCCTGCTGTGAGATTCCCTTGCCCCAGTGCTGTGTTTTCCTTGGCGCAGTGCATGAGACAAGGAGGAATTTTTACACTGAAATGCCTCCATCTCTGGGAAACATTTCCCCATGCTCACGTCCTAGAAAGAGATCTACTGCGTCCGTAATTGCACTCAGCACTTGGAATGTGGTGATGTCTCCACATTTCATGACCAAACATAGTCCTTGCCATTGCCCAAGGGTAGAACAGGCTCTAACAGCATCACCCGATGGTCCTTTATCTGCTGCTTTCGTCATGCTTGTTTTTATGTGTTTGGAGGAAAGTTGTTTAGTCTGCTGCTCATGATGCCCCACTGCCTGGCAAAGGAGATCTGCTGTATCTGTGGTATTTCTGCTCTTTTCCTGACAGCTTTTTAGGCAGCAGTGAGTCAGTCTTCTGCTTTGTGGTTCTCTCCTTCCCAACCCTTCTGGTCTTGAGAAAGACTATTCTAAAGTTCATGAAGGCTCATCACAAGCTGACCCATAAGAGGCTCAGTGCTCCAGTTTTGCTTTTTTTCCAGGGACTATTTAAGTAAGGACAAGCCACTGTTTTATCTGATTAGAGGATAATGCACAGGGGTGCAGTTCTATACCATGCCGTACCCAAGCCTCAATGCCACACCAGCTGAGACCAGTGTCACAGTAAGTCTATTGTCAGAGGTGCCAGAATACTCTTTGTACAGTAGCTTCAGATTAATCCCGGTATTAGAGAGTCCTGAAAACAACCACAGCAGGTTTCGAACAAAGCACAAACAGTTCTTATCTAGGCTGGGAAGGGAAAAGATAAGGGTGACTTCATGTTGAATGCAGATTATGACAGATGGGGCAACTTTGGAGAATACTAATGAAATGAGATAGGAAGGAGAGTCTTCACTGCAGGGAACACCTGACTGCTGAGTTATCCTTCAGCCCAGGTACCTGTGGGTGTTTGAACAGGAGTTACTTCGTTTGCAGTCATGAGCACACACAGTTCCTCCCACAAACTGGTTGTGAACTGACTCCTGTCCAGCTCGGTGCTTCTCACACACAGTGCCTTTCCTTGGGTAAAGCTACTTCAGGTGTCCCCTCCCCTAGAAGTGAGATTCCCATTTCCATCATCAGACTGGACACATTCACTGCCAATGGCTCTATCACACCTCTGTGCCCTCAGCAAAGAGACCCTGCTGATTAAACACAGATGCAAAACATCTTTTCAGCAACGGGATTAGTAAAATCAAAATTATGAAACAAGAGCCTTCACATTTTTCCTTTTTCCCTACTCTATTAATAAAATCTATGGATATAAAATATGAATAAATCTATGGAGGTTGTTTGGTAAAATATTAATACATTTATGGAATTATGGATTTATTCATGCTAGGTTTTTGTTTTCTTCTGGAAAGTACAGCTCAGCTTGAGTTTGGATGAACATACTAATTGCACCTACCAGATTAAGGCTTGTCTATGCTGAACTTCTAGAGGTGTAAATGAGCCCTTTAGCAGCCCCATGGTAGCCTGGCTAAACTGCATATTGTGCTGACTAAATTAATTATGGTTAGTTTGATAGCTCTCTCCTACATCATGCAGTATTAGATATAACTCAAGACAATGGAGCATCACTACTTTTTAATGACTGCACTTGAATCAGACTGTAGGTGAGTTCATGAGCTGCAGTCCAGGAGAAGTTTGCTCCACGCTTCTCTGTAGAGAGATGGAGGTTGAATATGAGAATAAGGACAAATAATTGCAGGAGAGTTTTTAGACGGGCTTCAGACAGCAGGCAGAGGAATGTTTGGTAGCAGAGAAGATGTGCAGCTGAGGGCTGAACAAAGAGAAAGAAACCACCGTCAGGACCATTTCCACAGCCCAGCAGTCAGGTGCCAGCATCAAAACCTAGTCTCTTCCCATGCTCTCGAGACACTCCTAAGAAAGCAGCAGGAGCTGTGCACTGACACAGATGTTTCCCTGCTTGGGTCCTGCTTGAGCACAACAAGGGCTGAACGCTGCACAGGGACTAAGCCCTGCGACAAGGGTGGGGCAGCCCAGAGGTTGGAGTAGAGGATGTGTCCTACAGGGAAGGTTTTTCCCTACATCACTAGATCAGACCAGCACTCATGCAGGAGGCATAATGAAAACACAATGCATTGACAGATAGCTGCTTAAAGAAAAAATTAACAAGCCAGCTCTGGAAGATACAAATCTAAGGAAAAGTAAACGATGCACTGGTGCCCAGCCTGACAGTCAGGCTATCAGATGCAGAAATAATTGATTTCATTATTTAACCACTGTTTCACCCTTCCCAACACTTACTGTGCTGTGCAATTTTTCCCCTTTTCAAGCAGTTTGCACCCTTGAAGCCCAGTTCCACATGGTTCTAGGGAGGAAATGTTCAGTACAGTCTCCACCTGCAGTGACAAAAAGAAATGTTTCCAGGCAGAGGGGAGCAAAAGATATACATTACATTTTGCAGGTTACATACTTGCATCAAAAGAAAATCTAGAAGAGAATGATGTGAGAGATGAGCTAAAATTGGAGATGAGAATTAGCTTCATCTCACTGGGGAAGGAGATTTCCAGCTTGCCTATGCAAACAAAGCCGGGGTGAATTCAACTCATTAACTCAGCATAAGCCATCTACCTCTTTTCTGCTGTACTATTTTTTCCTGCCAGATTAGTGAGCTGAATCAGCATAGAAAGGGTTCTACAGGTGCCAGAACTTGCATGGATAAACGGCAGGATCTTAAATGTTGGAGTGGAGAGAAAAGAAGATTAGTGAGCCATAGTCAGCAAGGAGACAATTTTACCCCATCTGAGGGTACTGTTAGTCAGTAAAATTGGTGAGACAGCGACTGTACTTCAGCACTTCTGTGCACTTCTTGATCTGTACTTTCATCTGTAGAAGACAGAATTTATAACACAGCCAGAGTAAAGAATAACTTATGATGAACAGAATACTACCCCACACAGGAGTACAACATGATCTCTGCGATCCGTTCGGTGGGTGGGTGTGAAAAGTGGGGATCAAGGTTATGCACGGGAGCTGTTGCTCCTGCAGGACCAGTGGCACTTGTTGTGAATCGTGCATGGATTCTCCCAGAAGTCTGTTTAACATCTGATGGGTTGGCTCCAGCTGAAGTACAAGCCGCTGCCATTTTCTGCTCCTTCGGTTACATCCAAGTGTGCTGGACACCTGCAGAGGTGGCAGAGGACACCTGGCCTCTCTGGGACCGGTTTAGCAGAACTGTGCTAATCCTGATCTCCTGCCTGCCAAGGGGAATATCACAGTCCCCTGCAAACACCCTCCCCTACTTACTGTACCCACTGTCAGCGGGAGAGAGCTGCCCCAAGGTGCACAAAGGAGAGCAGGCTGGCTCTTCAACACCTGCTCGACACTCAGAGTGCCAAGCTGCTCTCCAGGCTGGCCTGGGGTAGGTGACACAGCCACGCAGCCACTTCCATCATGAAACCAAACAGCCTCCTGCTGCCATTTAGCCCTGCTCATTCAGGAATGAGTCACAGCCTTGGCCATGGCTTTCCCCTGTTCCAGAGAGTCCCAGCATACACATTTGTCTCTTGCTGACCATATGCTCAGAGGTTTTCTCTTTTTCCTGCTTTTTTTTCTTTTTTTTATGAGATAGTGAAGCTTAGGGTGTATCTGAATAGCTAACAGCTTCCTGGTGCCTGTGGGAATTACTGTATCCAATGCTTTTAGAGAAGGTATTTGTACCACTTTTACCTGCCACTCTCCATATTGATCAATTGCTGCTTTCAGGAATTTATTTCTACCATATTACAAAGCTCACCTTACTTTAAATCCACTCTGTCTCCTGGATACGTGTTAGCAAGAGAAGTATGGCTTGTGTTGCATTTTCTTAGACTATTATTCTATATTAAAAGAAGATTAATTATAATGACTTTGCTTAAAATGTCATGGTGCAGTGCGAGGACTTTCAGCTCCCCTAATTTAAGGTACTTAAGGCTACTCCTCCTGTTGTGGCCTGTGTTTTCATTATTTATATTCTTTTTCTTCAGTAATTTTTCCTTTTGGTGAAGTCTGCTGGGTAACAGCCCTGGAGCCTGCAGGCAGCTCTCCCTCCCTCTCAGGGTACTCTGAGTGTCCCTGGGAAGGGCGACTGCCAAAGGAGCAGCCCCTGGGAAGAAGGTGAGGTGCTTTCTGCAGGCCCAGGACTGGCTCCCACCCCTGCCAGGCTTCAGCAGAGACACATGGGCAACTCAACACAGGGAGAGGAATTCAAAATGAGCCCTCTGTCAGGTAAAAAATTAAAAAGAACAAGTAATAAACAGTCTGCTCTCATATACAAGAGAGTGAAGAATGCTTGTTTAGAATCTCATCTGGTACAGAAATTATATAATATATAGTGTTATACTCAGTAATAGATAGGTTATTTCAATGGAGTTTCAGTGTCTGGAAACAGAACTTCAAAAGAAGAACTATTTTCCAGTACTTTGTGACAAAGTATGTCCTTCCCTTACAAGGTCCCCACACCTAAAATCTGAAGACTGGATCAAAAAGCATGGAGACTTTAATTCAAACCTTCTGCTTCTCAATACATTCTCATACTGAAATTTATAAGCATCTGCTCATCTTTTCTAAAAAAAAAAAAAAAAAAAAAAAAATTAAAAGTCACTAAGCAAAGCCATTATTGCTTGGCTGCTTGCCGTTTTAGACAGAAAGCTGTTCAGGAGGGAAGACTTGAGCATTGCAGTCACACTAACAGGAGATATTTGTCCATGGTGAAGACCTCCCTGAAGACAACAGCAATATATCATTGGTAAATTTAATCTATTGCATTACTAGTTTGACATTCCCAGCAGCCACCGGCAGAGAGTTCCCAGGGACTCAGTGCTGACCCAACTCGTCTCCTGTCTATACCCATGATAGCATGCCAATCAAGGATAAAGTGGGAAGGAAAGCTTTGGAAAATACCACCACATAAATGGAAAACAATGGAAAATTCCTAGCTTGGGTTAATTTAAGAAGTTGTCCAAGAATCTAGTGCCACCAAACTTTCAGTTTGATGATGAAGTGAAAAACAGGAAAAAAAAAGCAAAGTGAAAAACAACAAAAAAAATATTCCTAGCTGATAGAAAGAAAAAATATTTCTAGCTGATAGAAAGAAAAAACATATATAAAAATTAAAATTCACAGAGATATAGTAGCTTCCAAGTCAGTTATGGCCAATAAAGTGAGTGCTGTTGACTGCAGAGTATCCAGGTTATGTTATTTGTTTATACTAATGAAGAAAAAAATAAATAAATCAAACAAATTGGGAGCATGGTGCAGAGAGAAACTTCCTGGGTCATAAAGTCCAGACTATGAGTATCCCAGGCACCACATAATTGACTCCTTTTCATCTGAGTTATCTCTGCTCTCCTAGATTGATGTAGAAAGAATGTAAAACAGCAGACATTAGCAATCAGAAAGTAAAAAATTACTGTATCATAAACAAAGCCACACCAGCACTGAGAGAGCCACAAACATAACGATGTGTAAGGCTCAGACAGGTAAGGCAAAGACTACAGTGTAGTGAAAAGTCTGATCTATTTTTGAAAAAATGTGTTGTGGTCTCAACACACCCGTACCCCAAAAAGGGGCAGAAGGGCTCCTGGACAGGGCACTGAAGGAGGGAGCGGGAATGGGAGGCTGTTTGGTGCCTCATTCCCACTGTGCTCTGGGGCTTCTTCCACTCCAGCCTGATGGGGTGTGAACACTCTCCACTCGCAGAGGTTCAGCCCATGGTGATGAAACACTCCGCTTAAAATAACCAGAGGCTGACAGGGATGAGAACACAGCTGTGTCCTGCAGGAATAAACCATGTCTCTGGTGGGAGATGTTCAGAGCTGCTGATCTACTGCTTTTACCAAGTGGTTTAACATCACTGTAGCAGGCATCAGCATTCGTCCTCTCTTCCCTGTCCTGCAGTGTCCACTAAGCTGCAGGGCTGTGCTTCCATTCAGTCCTCTTGCTTCCATCACCTTTAATCACCTTTAATTCACCTCTGTGAAAACTGATATTTGAGAGCTGAGTTCTCCTTGGGTAGAGGTGGAAATCAAAGTCTTTATCTTTTGTCAAATTAAGGTCTCATGTCTTTTACAGGAAGGGAAGGAAAGGAAAAAGCAATAGCAAACTGCATGAGGCAGGGGGAATTGATTGCAACCAGCCATATGTAATTACATTGTGGAGGACATTTAATATTTCAACTTGATCTTTACTGTATCAGGAGGAGAGCAGAGGAAAATCAACATATGACGAAGAGAGAGGCTGCAATGTCTCTTGATTTGAATTGTAAATGCCCACAAGCAAAACCATGAGGTACTTTCAGACAGTCTGCACAGCTGTTGACTGAATGTATGTGACCCATATTGCAGGGAGAACCAGAAAGCCACAGCACCTGCATGGAGACACCAGTGGCCCTAAGCCGTCATGGCAGACCCCAGCACAGCAGGTATTTAATCCGACTGCAGTAGGGAATTTCCCTCTCCCATCACTCCTGGGCAGCTACAGGCACACTGGCAAAGGGCTCTCTGGTTAACCACTGCAAGGAGGAAAGAGCTCTGCCTCCCACGGTCTGAAATGGCTCCACCCTCAAAGCCAGACTTTATAACTCTGACTGGACCAGCTTGTCTGTAGCACCTTGGCCACCTACCACAGAAATGCAGCTCCTTCAGGTGGATCTGAGCTGGCTCAAGCTACAGATTGCATCGCAGAGGGAATAACTGCCCCAAGAGCTCCATGTGCTCATCTTTTCTGGCAGCCTAAAGCTGCCAAACACCTCTCTGTTTGCCTTGATCCTTTCCACGCTCACTCAGCCAACTGCAATCCAGCTGTACATATTAATTAGTGCAAAAGAGGGGGAGATTTACTCATTGCTCCAGATGATTAATCAGCTAGTCAGGCATAACACCACCCATGCTATTGTAATTGCAGTCAAATAATAATATTATATGTACTGCAATCATAGCCATCATCAAACACCGGAGGATGTTTGATGGTAATATAAGCAAAGTCATCTGCTCACAGTCTCTACAACCTGAAATTATCTAGAATATGGAATAAATTCTCAAAGACAACTCATGAGATCAAGGTCTTGGTACAGAGGAAAACTGGAAACAGAGCAGTGATGGATGCCAAAACAAGAGAGGTTTTGTGGACAGCATGTGGGGACAAGGATGCGAATCCCTTTCCAGTTTGGTTTTCCTGACCTGGTGCTACACATGTGCAGAGAGGAGCTGGTCAAGAGGCCAGTGCACTACAAAATGCTGCTGCAAGTACTGCCCCACTCCCTGCTGCTGGGACACATTCCCCCAGCCCCGAGCACCCTGCTCACCCCAGCAGCATCCTTATCACCAGCTTTGCATCCTTATTTATAGCTCTTCCTGGTTAGGTGAATGTGTACCCCAGCCCTTAGGTTTCCTTCTCAGTAATTGTCCATGCACAATTGGACCTCTCATCTCACTGACCTCATCACTGAACTTACTGCGGCAAAATTTCTCTGGTAAATTTCTGTTCATTCATTCTGTTCATTCAGATCTCAAACTAAAACCATAAAAATATGACTATTAAGTCTCCGATCCTCTTAGCAGCCACAATGTGCATTTTTTCTCCCTATTCTTCATTCATACAGCAACAATTCCTCCTCCAAATTTCTAAACTAGCAGACTTCTGAGAAGGGATCGTAGTCTTGGATCCTGAAGCTGGGCTGCAGCAAGGACCAATTTTCACTGGCTATATATTCATATGAGTAGTCAAAGTATGTATTCACTAGGGAATGCAGGTGAGGATGCCCCCAGTCCCGATCCTACATAAACACAGTGACCTACAGTGCAGTCCTCAAAGCCACACACACACACGCAGTAGGCAAGGGCACTCTCTACCCAACTGCCTCAACCCCTCTCAGGTTCCAAAGCACCTTTAAAACATCTCTTGCACTTACATAAATGTCTTCAACTCATCATGAGTTTGGGCCAAGCACCTGACCTCTATCTCACCACTCAAAACAGGCTAGACAAAGAATATTTGGCTGTGAGCCTTGTAGCACTACATCCGGCATCTGAGCATGGAAACGAAAAGACTTGATGATGTAGCCGGAGCCTAGAAGAAAGCATCTAATGAAGAAGCAGCATGAGAACTTACAGTCATCACAGCAAGTGTAAAAAAGTGTCTTCTGTGTTGTTATTTTTATTTCCAGTGTGCATTTTGCCCGAGGCTGGCGGTATTCACTTGGTGAGCAGCTCTTTGGTGGTCTGCAGGAAGCTGATCGGTCTTCTCAGTGGGGCAGTTTTACTTTGGAACAGATAATTTAAGACAAAGGTTATCGGCCTTGTTGTCTGGCTTATAAACAGTGGTTGAGCCTGCTCAAGGGCTGCCTTCCAGTGGAACTGACACAGGGATCTTTCCTCGGCTAAGTAATGAGCTGTATTGATTTTCCTCAAAAAGAAAATTGGACTTTTACAAACAACGCAACAAGCTGCTTCAGTCAGGATGTTGCTGAAGTGATCTTGTGACCACCACAGGCTCTTGTGCTTATCATGAAAGAAAGAAATAAAAAACTCAGTGGATTTTCTCTGCAAGGGCTGAGAAGTCAAAAGCAAATCTCCCTTTTAACACCTTGGACGGGTATCAGACTAACGTGCCCTGTAGGGGCAATTGACATTCACGCATTTGAAAAGCATCTGCATGAACAAGTTTGTGCTAGTTCTTGTGAGTGAAGGCCCAAAGCCTACACCAGGAGGCCACATCTCTCTCCATGCAGTCTTTTCCCAGTCTCTCCCATCTCACAGAAATTAACCCACTGCTGGCTAGACACCTCAGCAGCAAGGAGCATTGGGCCACTCCATTTGGGCCACCTGGTAGATCACTGCTGTTCATCTGGGCAAAATAACTGCAAGGGTCGAGCCCCCGACAACTTCTGTCTGCTCTTCCCTGAGCTGTTCAGCTTTTTGGACCTTCTGAGGAAGTCTCATCACATGGCAGAACCCATGGGATCGTCCTCTTCACTTACACCAGACTACTTAGGTCTGGCCAGCACGGGTTTAGTTCTTTCCTCCTAAGGCTTAAAATTATTAGCTATAATCTCTATTCCAATCTCCAAACCTACAGCATATTCCTGAAGCTGATCTGAGAGGTGAAAAACATTCAGCCAGCTTCTAAACCATCAGTGGAATACGATTCCTGCCCCAGTACCTCTCCAAAGGTTCTGGTGGCCTGGTGCACAGCACAGAGCTGCACACCTGGGAGCTGGCTGTGTGCACCACCTCACCCAGGCTCACCAGGACACCTCTGTCCCCTCGCTCTGCTCTCCACCTGCAGAACACACATCTCTCTTGCAGAGGGTGCCACTCTCGCTGCAACCTTCCAGCCAAGCCTGGGCGCCCTGATTTGCAAGGATGGGTCAATAGCAAAGGCAAATCCCCTTCCTCTACTAAACAGGGATCGTTGCGGAGCATCTGAAAGAAGAAACCTAACCATGATGTGGCAAGTCGGTCTAATGAGGTCAGGCGGTCCCGAGGAACCAAACCCCAGCAGGGTTTGCATTGTGCCCCAGCCCCTCAGGGCTGCCACATCCTCACAACGTCACTGCCACCTCCACTCCCCAGCTATGTGCTTCCAGTTCCCCAAAAGGCACCACGAGCACCAAGGCAGGCAGGAAGGCAGTGCGGGTATTCCCTGGACATCCCAATCCCAAGGCTCTGCCATGCACTGCAGCCTCAGGCACTCACTGCTTCCAAGGGCCCCAGAAGGCAGCAAGACACCCACGCAAAGCAGGAGGCAGCTCCAGCGTTGCTCTCTTCTGTGACGAGGCAGCACCCAAGAGCCTGGCTGTTAAATGCCGTGGCATCCAATTGTTCTGTGCAGTTTGACTCAGAGATCACCTGACTCCTAGCTCTGTCTTAAACAATATGCCTTTGGACTCTGAAATTAAGCACTTATGGGCAATCATCTCTCTGAACAGCCACGGACACCTATAGAAACCTACAGAGGAAAAAAAAAACCCTAATCAAAGTTTGCAAAATTAGAAAACTAAAGAAAAAATCAATAGGTAAACTCAGCAGGGATAAGAAGTGTTAATTTTGTGTTGGTAAATGGGAATTACAGGAAAATGGAAAATACATAAAATGTAAATTCAAAGTCACAAAATAACACAATTCAAAGAAGTAGCTGACACGCTTACCTGGACCAGAAAGGAATGCAATTAAAACCACAAAATAGGCTTATCTAATGTTTTTAATATCAGTCATTTTTGAGTATTATTTAGTGCATTATAAAATCTGGAGAAATATTAAAATCTCTCCAGTAAACCAATGCCTTATTATTTTGTTTTGACACGAGGGGAAGAAAGTTTTACAAAACCTCTGGCCTATAAAACATGATATTTTCCTTACTAAAGGGATAAACAGAGATCGTGGCAGTAAGCAAACTAGAAGTAGCTATATCTGACCTAACTTGAAACATAAGAGCTTCGGTGATGCATGTAAGGAAGGTGGGCACCAGGTTGTAATGATGTGCTCAGGTCCCAGCTGTCTGCCTGACAGAGCTCCTGCATGGTGCATTTTCCCCAGGAACCAGAAGCAATTTGCTGTGGCCAACCCCACTGGCAGCACATGGAAAGAAGGGGTGAAAGGCTGAGAGGTGATCACCAGCTCAGAGCAAGGCATAATAATCCCATTTTCCAAAGATTCCCCATTTACTATCTCTCTTCCCTTTAACATAGACTGTGTTGTTTTAATGATGAATGAGCTTCTTTTGACCTGGTTTTGGGAAGTAACAGGAGATCTCCAAAGCTCAGGCTAGCAATGTCTCTTGCAGAAAAAAAAAAAAAAAAAAAAGAAAATGAAGAAGAAAAACAGTGACAAATTTTGCTCCCTGCCTTAATATGAGATGCTGATGTCACCTAACCAGATTCACACAACACATGCCCTCCTTCCTAAAAATATAATAAGAGCAGCAAAATACCTCCTCTCCCCTTGTTATCATCCCTTCAATAATTCTGCAGAATTAGGCTGAATGCGCTGATTGTTCTCCATGTGCATTAATCATGGCTAAATCATGCTAAAGAAGAAAAATGTACAGCCTGCTGTTCCTTCTCAGCATCCTCCTCTCACCCTGCTCTCAGAACAGTCTCAGCCTGGAGGGCATCCTGACAGTGTGATTAACAGTGTGAAGTGGGGAAGGGGAAGAGATGGGAAGGTGAAGGAAAAAGACCTTTACTTAAAACTTAGACATTGCTTTCAGCTTAGGAGAGCAGCAAACCCTTGTGAGCGTCATGTACGTGCAGCCATGAGCTTCCTCAGCCCATGAAACCCAGACGTGATCGACTGCTGTCATCTTCTGCAGTCCCCTTCCAGTCCTTACCCAGAGCCCCACTCCAAGGTTACATATGCTAACATTAGATGCATGAGAACTGCCTACCAAGCTTTTCTCTTTTTCTGCTTTGGCTGTGCTTATTAAAATATTCAGTAAAGGTTTAATAAATTATGAAGAGCTGCAAATGGTCAGCCTATTGCAGTAGAGCCGAATGGAGCCCACCAGGACAAAAGGTGGAAGGAAAGCACATTATTCCCTCCTTGACCAGATTTCTCTCTCCCGGCATTGCAGCTCTACACAGAGTAGCATTTTCCTAGAGCTGGCCAGGACATTCCCTTCACCACGGACCAAGAGAAAGTGAGTGCTCGGGGTGACTCAACTTGCCTTAATGCAGACATTTAAACAGGCTGAATCTATTAAGTCCTGGACTGGCTGGTCACTGCACTGAGGAAGTTCCTAGACTACCTTTTGGCAAGCGTTGGAAGACCGTCACCTGCTTGGACTGGATTCTGGAGTCAAAGTGAAAGTGCATATGTCTAATTAGAGCTGTGAATGTCACATTTCAGGCTTGATTTGGCCATCACCTCTCCCTGCAGGGAGGCAGCTTGTGCTACCAAGCAAGGAGAGAAGCACAAGCTCTGATCCTCAGCCTGTAAACTCCTCCAAAGAGGATCCCTGCTGCTGGCTCTCCTCCACGGCAGCTGCTGCTGTGTCAGAAGAATGGGTTCTGCCAGGAAGATTTTTTTTCCATTTTGCTTTTCATTTGCCAAAATCCTTGAGGGCACTGTCACTTAAAAAAAAAAAATAAAATAAAATAAAATTGCATCCTAAAGAAAGCAGACCTGAAGTGGGGACAACCTGGCAGGAGGAATGGATGACAGGGCCAGGAAGTGAGCCTTTAGTGCTGGGCTCTTTCCAGAGGCACTGCGGTCATGCCTCACATTAATAAGCTGTGACAGGCATAAAGATGGGCAAACGTTTGCCTACAAACCCAGCTGCTTCATCCATAGACCCAGTCACTGAGGAGTTCAGGAGAAGGTTCGGTCCCTGTCTTGGCAGAGCAAGGCTAGACAGTGGGGACCCGGAACAGGGCAAACCCAGAGTTCAAATATAAAGCCTCCAAAGACTGCTGATGCAGCTAGGGATGGAGAAACACACTCGAGTTTCATGTACCATGGCAAAAGGATTAAAGTGCATGTCAGAGCACTGAGTGCACAGTGCCTGAGTTCTTCTCAGGCAAGGGCAAAAGTCTCCCCTCCTGCTGCAGTGTCTCAGAGAGACAAAGCAAGGCTTTCCAGAAGGGTTTTTGCTGCAGGATGTTCTTCCTCTGGCCTGGAATCCAAATCATCTAAGTCTTTGCACATCAGATTCACATTCTATATTACAGCTGTTTCATGCTTATAGCATAATGGTTTGGGTTGCATCCAAAACACGCTGAAAATTGTGCACGGAGAGGTGGATCAGGTCAGCAGAAGGCATGGAATATGACCTGAAATTTTAGACTTACAGTGGTTTTGTTCTCTGGGAACAGAGAACAGCAGCAATCTGCTGGGACAGCAGGTGGCTTGAGGAGTATTTACTGAAAGATGGATTTTCCTCCCCATCATGCCCACAGCAAGGCAGTCGGGCAAAACAAAGTGATCACAAAAACTACACACAGTGACAGAACCAAAACATGTCTCAAGGAAAACACCTTCTGGTGTTGTTTTGGTTTTGAGGGGGGCATCCCTGTTGGGTTCTGAAAAGCTCCCAACACTGCCATCAGTCATTCAATCAGTTTAAAACAGCCCAAAGAAATATTGCAGCTTTATCCCTGTGATAGTTCAGGCACAATTTGGGCTGAAGTAGCTCTTCTCTTTAGCAAGGAGGACTTCTCTTGAAGCCATCGACCTTGCAGGACACGTGATGCTCCAGCTTGCAGGGTCTATTTAAGTCCCATGAAGGTTAGTGTGTTTCTGGGCAGGTCATCTTGGATACAAGGCTACCAGGCAAGGGCAAAGAGGGTGCTCCGAGCTTGCAAGGTGGAGAGCTTGCTCACTACCCTCAGCCCAAGGGACTTGGTATAAACTGCCAGGTCCTCCCTGTGCCACCCAACAGCTCTTTTGGCCTTAGGCACAGGTCCAAAGGATTTGTGTCATGGGCTAACAAAGGTGAGAGCAGCTGAGGCCACTACAACCCCCCCGGGGAAGTACAGCTGATACCTACCTTTTCCATTAGATCACCTATTGCCGACTCCTGGTGTGATCCTGGCCTCTCAGTTCCATCATGACATCATCTATATTTTCACACAGACAGAGGCAGATGAATTAAATCCCATCAAGGAGATCTAAGAGAAAATTTTCCCTGCAGAGACATACTCTGGTTCATACTTAGGAAAGGTCCAGTGCTGCCCAATACAAATGCTCCACATGCTGGTGGCCTCAGTGCCTGATCATTGTGTTCTTCACAGACACTGGTCATAAAGGAAACAGGCAGGCCTTTGCCCAGCATCCATTGCAAAGGTGAGGTGAAGCCATCAGGCAGGGCTGGAGAAGCGTGCACTCTGTAGGGTGTGTGTCCCTGTACCCCCGCCTGAGGCGGAGGGCTCTGATCAGTACATTTCAAATAAAACACATTCACATTCATCAACTCCAAAGGAAAAAAAAAAATTCTTGTAAGCCTTTCACAGAAGGGCCAGAGGACAGCTGGATCACTGCTTGGAAAGGGCAAAGTTGGAGCAGAGCTTAATATTAGATTAGTGAGAAGTCTATGAAAACGCTCCAAAACTGCTTGTATGCTGTCTGAGTTAGTACTGAAGGGTACCCTGAAGGTTTTCAATCATTTGCAAGGCTTTGGCACCGGCATCAATGTTTGCAACCTGAACTCACTTTGAACACAGTGTTCTCAGCTGTTGGCTGATGAAAAAAATCTGCTTGAGAGGCTGAGGCAAAGACGTGCAAAAAGAAGAGAAACCTACCTCGCTGCTTCCACAAGATTCTCAGGAACAGTGCACCAGAGAGGCAAGGACAGCCAAAAAGGGCATGGAATAGTTGAACAGAAAGACAGCTCTGATACGGCCTCTCTTGCAAGGACCATTCCTTCTTCTCCCCCAACCTTTGATATTGTTCCGGCTCTTGCTTAAAAAATAAAATTAAAACCACCAGAACTTAACAGTGGGCGACTCCTTTTCATATGTGAATACCACTGCTGATGGGAAAGCATGGCCATCCGCATGCCATTCTCCTGATCCCCCGAAACTCCGACATACTCTCAAAAATCTTCCCAGAGCCATGGCTGAAGATGGCTGCCAACATGGCACATTGTGAACCTGCAATTCAGCAGCCTGTGGGCAAATGCTTCTCGTTCACATCCATGTTTCCTTCCAAAGCTGTGCTTTGGATTCTGCACAGTCTGGTTTCTGCCGTTTCTCTGAGAGCCTGCAAGAACATCCCCTGCCTCCAATGAGAGGTCCCCATCCCTCCTCCTCTGAAATGACAGGCTGCATTAGACCGTTCAGAATCACATTTGGTTCTCATTTTCGAACAGACATCCAAGATATTATTTTTAGAAGAAGCTATACTGGTATTTGCAAAAAATAGCCTTCTTTGCTTTTATCCCAAATGGGGTCTTTTCCAAGTTTCTTTTCCTACTTTAGTCATCTCTCTAAAGCTGTTTGCATTAAACAATCCGATTCTAGAAGCACATTAACCAGACTCTCTTTGGGCTATTGCATGTGCCTTTCTCGGTGTCACGAGGCAAAAATACAATCAGTTCAGCCATCACCTAATTCTCCTCCCCAGCAGAGGATGTCCCAATTTGAGGGCCGTATATGAGTGACAGCAGGTCCATTCAGCATTGGCATGGTGCCACTGACATCCATGCATCAAGAGAACAGCTTCCCAAGACCTGTCCCCCACTACGGGGAGCCTCCCCCACTAATCCCTCACAGTTAAAAATGCAGACCAAGAGCCTGTTGCAATCCACCAAAAGGGGAGGAGAGCTGCCAGCAAAGGCTGGCTTTCCCAGGTGCTGACCTGCCTGCCTGGTTGTAGTCCTGTGGGGGCCCTCAGAAATCTGCTCTGGAAATGGTTTTCTCTGCTTGGCTATGTTTACAGCTCGGAGAAAACCTGGCAGGAGAAGTGAAAAGGCATCCCTGATGGGTATGGGGGTTCTGCTGCCTGCTGGCAATAAAACTCAAGGCAATTCAGCAGCACAGAGATGAGCCATAGAAACAAAACCAGGTTTGTCTGGGTTTTCTTCAGCAGATTCCTAGAAAAAGGACATGGACTTAATGAGGTATTGCAGCAGCATCCAGAGGCAAGGCAAGCACGGAGAGATGGTGTCTGCAAGTGGAGTGCCAGCCAGCCTGCAGCCACAGGAGCAGGAGGGCAGAGGAAGGCAGGGAGCCCCAGGGTCTGGCTCCTTCCCCAGGGCTCTGCAGATGCCCCTCAGGTGATGCTGCGAGCATTGGGCATGCACACACCTCAAGCAAGGACCATCATCACGGGCCTCTCTGAGCTTTGAACCCAGGCTCCCTTGCCCACCACCAGCAAACTGCAGAGCTGCCTTTCCTGGGCATCATGGACAGCATAGCCTCACCACCAGAACAGGGATGCCCTTTCGCAGCACCAGGGCTGTGTTTTCCTGGCAGGAACCAGAGGCAAGGGCAGGAGACCAAAAGGAACCCTAAAGACACCAAGGGACACAGGGAACAACTGCCACCACACCAAACACAATTCCTCCATCCTCAACCAGTCCCTGAGAACCACAGTGAGATTAGCAATGGGGTGGGCAAACACACCCAGACAGCATGAGACCCCTTCCCAGAGGTCCTCAACACCCCTCACCTCCTGCCAAAAGGCTGGCCAGGCACTGCTTCACACCAAGCTGAATGAGATCTGCTTTCTGGTCCTGTGAAGCTTCATCAGCTCACCCATGCTGCATTATTTAAAACCATCTTTTATTAATCTACCACAGCTTTTTTCACTCAACCTCTAGCAAGTCACTTAACCACTCTGAATGGGTTGCACTGGCTTCATCCCCATGCAATGATGCTGGCGGGGTGAGACGGACAAGCCACTACTTTGCTACTGCTTCTGAAATATTCCAGCAGACCAAAGTGGTCTGTTGGACAACAGGAGACCTGGACTTACCCTCACTCTTAATGGGAGGTCTTCTCTGAACATCCAAGTCATATTGCTGGGTTATGACAATACTTTTGTTTAGAAAACTCCTGCTAGGACATTGTACATTCCTTTTAAAGAAGCTCAGTGTACCCAAAACCGAGCAAACTCTGGCTACAATATTGCCTGTGCCAGCACAGGGACCAAACATCAGCACTAGAAATTGGGCACTGAAGCGAATGTATCCCCAGCCCAGCCCTTCCCAGTGTCCAGCATCTCCCATCTCTTGACCCTGAGATACATGACAGGCAGGCAGGGACTGCAGCTCCAAGATACCATTGGTGGATTTTGATAGCAAGACATTTTCTAGTTCAGTACCTACTGTCAAGGCCAAGCAGCTGATTTCTGATTTAGGGACAGTAGTCCCACTCCAGCTCTGGTGAAGGACACATGGGAGCACCAGCCTGCACAATTGACGAGGAATTAGCTGCCCTCCTACAGGCAAGATGCCATTTTCCCATGTTTTCTTCTTCAGGAATGTAATTAACTTGTATGAAGCAATGCTGTTTGCTTCCCAGTTTGTGCCCACTGCCCTGATAAATGTGAGAAGCATGGGAGAAAACGCTTCCCCATCAGGTCTCTTTCCTCACTGAAGATGAACACGGCAGGAGAACAGGGTGATAGCCTGCACTGAAGTGGTACCTGCAGTCCCAGCAGGTTGTGGTTGAATAAGCTCAGAGGAGGGCAGACCACGTTCCCACATGGGCTGGCAAAGACAAGGATCCAAGAGAAATTTGATTCCTATCCACAGGTGATACTCCCATGTAACTCTGATCTTTGAACACACTCTGACATTCAGAAGATGTTCTAGCTTTACTGTCCACATAAACATCCACTGGGGCTGCTATCTGGGGGGGAAAGGGAGCTAAATATTTAATTTCAGTCTATTTCATCAAATATTTAATCTATTTAATATTAATTAAATCTTGGTCTGAATAAACAACAGCTAAAAATTCACCTCTTCCTCCAAACATCTGATAACTTGAACATGTCAGTCTATGCAATCCCAAGTGGGATGGCAATTAATACGAGGGGAGGGCCCTATCTTTATGTTCTCAGTTGCTAGAATTGCTGTGGTGGATTGCTTGCCTCCCATAGCATTTCAGGCTGAATCTTTTTTCAGCTGGGTGTTCAGTAGCATCATCTGGTTTACACCAACCATTTCCACACCCTGCTTCACTGTGGACTTCACTTCCGTGGACTTTATTTGTACACCCACAAGCGTGCACCCTCACCCCACTCCGTCAGTGCTACATCCTCAGCAGCAGAAATCCGTGAAGCTAAGGTGATGCAAACAGCTATTGGACTTAGGGCAAATAAAACCCAGGCCCCTCACGGATGGACGTGGCTGGTGTGAATCGTTTCCTAGTCCTCAGCCTCCCTCCTGACATGCTTGCACATCTCACACATCACCCAGCAGTATGGCCAGGAACAGGCATTTCTGGGAACAACGAGCAACACCTACAAGAGGAGCAGACTATTTCCAATGCAAAGGTTTAAGCCAATTAACACTGGGCTACAATGGCAGTTGCCACCATTGCATCTGTTGCTACAACCATCTTAGTTTACTACAGAAAACCCTGTTTGGACCAAATCCCATCCACACCAGTCACACCAGCCAGAACACATACTTTAATTAGCCCCCACAGTGATGAAAGGTAGCCCTGCACCCAACGCTGCTTACCTTGCTCTCCTCAGTGCATGCCCAACTCAGCACAGCAGCATTTAGCTTTTCTTTTCCTCCCTGCTGCACTGTTTGAAAGCCATCTCACCCAAACGCTGACTGGTGTTGATGAAAGCAATTATACTGCTGCTCAAAATGTATCGGATGTATCTTCATTAGCCTGAGACAGCAGTGCCAAAGGCCCTAAGATGGTAAATCTTTCAAAGTAAGCAACTCAGGTGATTCCATTTAAACTGGCCATTTTAACTCTTCCATCCCCACTAAATATTGAGGCTCATTTAAACCCACAAGATGTTTTGGAAATCACAAATGCAGGATTACTTTTAACTAACACTTCTGAAGTTTAAATCTTTGGGTTGTACTTGGGTTACAAGTCAAACCCATAACCAAGAGAAACAGCGGGACTCCACTCCCTTCTCACACTGGCCATGTGGTTGACTGGGGTCATGCCATTTCTCTGTATTTTGGGTACTCCCTGGGGAAAAGAAGAGCTCAGTGCTGCATTTGGAATCCCCTGAGGAAGTGTGCCCTGTTTGGGTAACAGCACAGCAGAGATGACCAGCATGAAGAGCAGTTTGTGCCGAGGAAAGGCTGCACAGCGCAGGCACAGCCATCCCTAAATTAATAGGAACCTCATTCTGGCAAACCGTGTTCAAGGAGCCATTTCAGGTCAAGTATCTGCATCATGAAACCAAGAACAAACTCAGCCTTACACAAAGAGGACCTATCACTAGATGACCCAGGAACTGTGACTGCAGGAATAAGCCGGGAAAGGGGCGGGGCTCCAGCAGGGTATAAATCAGCATCCCAGCTGTCAAGCTGCCAGGTCTGCCACACTCAGGGCCCAACTCTGCAGGGTTTCATCTGCAAGAAGAATAGTTTCTCCAAATAGTCTTGGTGGCAAAAGTTATCCTGGGAGCAAAAGACCAGAATTCATCATTTCACTCTTTAAAAGGGTTCAGTCAATTCAGAAAAGCAGAAGTTTGGTTGCAGTGCCCTAAATATTCATCTATACAGTTATTTCATTTTTTACTTGGGGAATCTTTCAGTAACACCTTAAGGTTTCAAATTAATAAGATTAATACTTCACAGTAACTCCATATGCACAGATGAAGAAAAGGCAGCCTTCAGCAGAAATTATTTTATCAGACATGTCCAGCAGTGAGAAGCTTGTTCTTTTCTTTTTTTTTTTTTTCTGAGGAGAGCAATTGAAAAACAAACAGGAAAAAAGGCCATAAAGTCATGGTCCAGCAAAACACAACTGTTACAGTCAGCAACGGAGCAATCTATTCCTCCATGTAGCAGCTGACTTAAAGCAAATGTTTCTCATGTCTGGGAGTGAACCCTGCAGCAGGTCACAGAGCTCTGGAGGACCTCAAGGCTGCTCCTGCAAATGCAATATCCTGGGCTGTGCCCAAACCAATTTGGGCCAGACACTGTAGGCATTGTGCACAGGAAAGTAGGGATGCTCAGGTCAGCTCGCCTCACCTCCTGATAAAACCTGTTCACCCCATTACTCTCCCACAGACCCAATTGTTGGCTTTTGACTCAAACACACTTTTGAAAGCCATCCAGACCTCCCACTGCAGAGCATCGCTGACAGGAAACACATGTCAGCGGAATTTCTCCACTAGTGCAAAAGGCACTGCTGGCCCCAGGAAATCCCAGAGCACCTAATGATGCCTGAACCTCCTGGGAAGGGTCCTTGCTCTTCACTGTTCCCTAAAATCTGCTACAGGCCACTCTCAGAGCCATGGAAGGAAAGCAGGACCTTAGATCCAAGCCAGTACAGATGCTGTCTCTGAACTCAGCCAACATTGAATTGACGATCACACAAACAGACTAAATGAGAGCCACCTTAAGCAGTTTTAAGCGAACAAGTTCACACCTCTGCTGATGACACCTGTGCTCGAGGGAGATGTCTTCCTACTCCCTTTTACAGTTTATCCTCATGTCTGGATGCTGAGACCCATCTCACATCCCCATATTCCTGGATGTGAGATGTTGTCCTCAAGTATTTGTGGTCCTCCTTGGGAAATGAGTTCTCCTAGGGGACAACTCAAATGGCCAAGAAGGTCCCCCAAGAATGAAGAATGTTGAATGACCAGCTCAAGCATTGATATCTCCATTCAACACCTCTCAACATCCCCTGCTCCACAACAGCAGGTTTCCTCCTCCTCCTCTGTTGCATCAAACCTCCCTCCTGGGACCAGCCATGGTCTGGCACAAAAAAAAAGGGTGGGTTTTTGTGCTCTCCACAGCCCTGTTCACCAGCCCCTCTGCTCAGCCTTGAGGACATTTGGGAATGTCCTCAAGGCCTTGTGCAGCACTGTGAACCCCAGATGGAAATTCACATGGACTTCCCGGGGCCCAGACTACGACCCTTTCTGTTCACAGAGGGGTCAGGATCTGGTCCTGGAACATTTGTGAGCTGAGTGAGCACCAGCGGCTGCTGCAAGGGTTGGGCTGACACTAATCCTGTTCTCTCTTCACTCCAGCTTGAGATAAGGCACAGCAATCACACAGCAAAATCACAGCTACCACGAACATTTCACAAGTCACAGAGATGTTCCTATAAACCAGCTGCGAAGAGCAGTTTGTAGCAGGGATGGTGAGAGCTCCAACTGGAGCTGTCTGCCCGGGCACTGGCTGTAATAAAGTAACAATCTCGACAGACTTTGAACTTTTCCAAAGAACAAAGTCAAGGAAAAAAGATAACTTCAACTGGTCAAAGCTTCACAGGCAGCAGGGCAAGACACCCAACCCAGAGGGAACCTTCTCCCAGGCAAGGGGATGCAGGGTGGGACTGGGGGTGCTTACAGCACAGGAAGGCTGATGGACATTGTCTGAAATCTGCAGAGAAATCCTCCAAGTCTGGGAAACTCATTTTGTGTGAGCAGAGTGACTCAGGCCAAGTCCCTCCCTCACTGGAAAGTGGCTCCTCTCTGTGACCAGCTCCTTGTCCCCCTGAGAATGGGAACCAAAACCCCATGGAAACAAATGAGTCCATCAGTAGTCTGAGGGGATCAGGGACAAGCACTGGGCAGGCAGCCATGGGTCTCTGCAAGGGCAACTCTGCTGCTCATGCAGCTCCTACCGGAAGCATTTTAGGACATTTGCTCCACCAGACCAACTCACCTGAGCTCCTCCTGCATGTCCTTTGTCTGGCACCTTTGTGTTCTCCTCAGGGGTCCCCACACAAGGGGTGGCGCGCAGGATGACCCCATGCAGGAAAGGAGTGGAGAAACATCTCGCAGGGCAAAGCTGGCAGTGGCATCCCTGCCTGCTGTTTGCTGTGCCAGCCTGGATGGCTCCCACCTTGCTGGAGAGACAGGTCTCCCTCTCTGCCTTCACACCATTAACCTTTCAGCCCCAAAATAAAAGGTTATAAAAAGCAAATCAAAGTTCATTACATCCCTTAATGCGTCATTTGCAAGGGAATGAGCCGGAAGCGATGATGGAGAGGGAGTCAGGAGGGGGAAGGGGAAGAGCCTCAGTCTGCCAGCCCCAAACCCACCAAAATACACTGCTGCCCACCCTAGGGATCTGGCAGCAAGGACAACTGACAGCCAGAGGGGTGGAGCAAGTGCAGCCAATGGCTGCTGGATCACCTCATGTCCCAGGCATTGACCCAGAGTCTCGCACAGGATCTGCTTTGTAAAACCCTCCAAGGCCAACGGGGTCAGCCAAGTCCTGAGTGGAAGCAGTACACTCCACCCAAACCAAGCTACCCTGGCCTGCAAAGGCCACCACGAGGTGAGCAAGATGTTCGTCTCTGGGCCACCATCAGGTGCCCCATGCCCAGCAGTGATGCTGCCTGCCCACCCTGGCCCCCTCCCGCCTTGCCGAGCATCTCCAACTGCAACCCCAGGGCATTGGCAGAGCAGGGCCACTGGACCAGCAGCTCCCACACGGGGCTCTGGTCACTTATTTGCTCACCAGAAGCAGTTTCACGTTCAGTGGGAGAACGATCCCCCATCACCTCCTGCAGGGAAGGTCTTGGCAGCACCAGTGGAAGGGCAAGCAAGCCCTGACTCGTGGGGGCTGGAAAAAAAGCCAGGTGGACACTCCTTCATATATCACAACATGTTGCCTTCCAGCTTAATTGTTTCTAATCCTATCTGCACACTAATTATTTAAAACCCCCACAAGGCAATAGCTGCAAACGCCGTGCCAGGCAGGAGTCCCCAGCAGTAGTGCCAGGCTGCACTCCCAGGACACAAATCACACCTTCGAACCCTACACTCTTTTCTTTAACAAACATGTGAATGCCCTTGCTGTGGCACAAAGAGGGGGGGGGTGTGGAAATACCCAAGAAATATCAAGGACTCATTTGTTTTTATGTCACTGCACAATGAACAGAGCCCATTGTTCCTACCTGGGCTAACAATGCCTTTCAGAAAACACGAGTGCTTTTCCCAGTGTGTTCTTCAAAACATGGCAAGACCAAAGCTGCCAGAGAATCAGTGAACAGATCAGAAAATAAAATACAATAAAATAAAATAAAACAGCTACATTATTCAGAGGATTTTCACACTTGATCTGTAAACGCTCTTTTATTTAATAAAAATAATCATCCATTATAGCAACTTCTGCTTGTGGTTTGGTTTTGTTTTGTTTTTACATTAAAGCACAGTTTATTTGCTTTCCTCACCTCTTGAGGATTCAGTTCTGAAAATGCAAGTGAATGTAAACACTGCTCTCCAAGTCCCAAGATGCATCCAGGGACACTTGGAGTTAATTAGAAAGTCAGAAGAGAAAGCAAAATCAACAAAACCCTTCCCAAAAGTAAAAAGGTACTTTTAAAGTCTCTTCCTGTGCACTATACGACTCCAGAGAAGGCAAATTCATCTTATACATTGAACTTATACAAACTTTGCTTTCTCCAAACCATTTCTGTGACTTGTCAGCATTTGATAAAGCTGTTTTCGTAACATTAAAAGACTTGCAAACTCATTTATTGTGATAAATCAAAAGTTTTTCCTAAAAATGTTCTCCAGAAATTTATTCATGGCACAAGGATGTTAGGTTTGTTCTGTCCATTTTTGATGGGTTTTTTTGTTAGTTTTTTTGTTTGTTTGTTTTGTTTGTTTTAGCAGAAAGAGTTGAAAGCCATTTCAGGAAAGAGTGTAAAAGCAGTATTAACTCTCTCTCCTGCTCCAATCTCACAATATTTACATATTTTTCTTTTTAAAAAAAATAAAGAAAAAGATAATTACACTATAAAATAATAGAGAAACTGTCAGTTAAGTTTCCCATTTCAGAGTTTTGCCCTGTATAAGACTGAAAGAGGGATGCTTCCCTATTTCCTAGGAAAGATGAGACTGGCAGGTCAAAAACTGAACTCTTCTCCCTTAATTGAGAGAGATGAACGGCCACTGTGCACAAACCCCCTCCTCTCTGCAGGAAATCCTGCAGGAGTTGAACCATCACAAATCAGCACAGATGAGATAACGTGATATGCAGAGCCCTGTTGTTTGCTTTGAAACGTTACCTATTTACAGTTGAGGTGGAGGAAGCAAGTGAGCATCGAACACATTTCAGTGCTGCAGAGTGGTATAATATCAAACAAGATTAACTCGTGGGGAGCTTGGCTGGGTCCCAAGGCTCACGTTGCAAGGGAAACAGTCTCCGTTGCCTGGGACATCCCTGCCTGCACAGCAAAGCCACTGCTGCATCAGGGTCTGCTTTAATGAGTTACGAGATGGCAGTTGCCATCTCAGCTGTATTGTGTCACAGGCAACACAGAAATCAAACAGAAACAGGTATATGACATTAAAAAATAACAACAAAAATAGTCAGTCTGGTGAGGTCTGTGATCCTAAGCTTTACAGACAGAATAAAAAGGAAAAAAAAAAAAATCACAGGAATTTAGAAATTTTGGTAATATTATCAAAGTGTCAGGTGGGGGGATGGCTCTAGTTGTTCAGTGGTTTTGAGTGAGGGGTTTTGCAGGGGGTAGGAAAAGAAAGACTTTTAAGGTATCAAAGATAATTAAAGCATTCACAGTTTCAAAGCTGCTTGCCTTACAAAAATTAAGACATTCAAATTCAAGAATACAATACTGTATTTTACATGGGGGTCAAAATTCATTACAGATACAACAGGGGGGAAAAAAGATACGACAAAATAAAAAAGCCAACACCTCTGGTGTGGCATACTCCCTCTTTGTTGTTCATCTCACAGAGCTGCACGTTGTTTGTCTTTAAAGAGTCAAACTGAGCAGTCATGAGAATATCCACTGAGAGATTCTGGCAAAAAAAAAGAAAAAAACCTAACGAAATAAACCAAGCAAGTCAAAGGCCATCCTCCCCTGGAAAGCCGAATGCCACAGCTCGGACCTCCACTTGCCTGCTGCTCCTTGGTGCTCCCACAGGCTCCATCTCAGGTTTTAAAGGCTTCCTGCTCAGGAGCTGAAGGAAACCATCCCATGCAAGCACAGCCTGAGAGAGACACACACTTTACACTCCTACAAAGTCTTGATTAGTTCTGCCAGTAGCAAAGGGTCCTTCAAACAATCCTTTTCCTCTCTATCCTGCAGAGGATCCTTTTGAAGGCCCGTCTGAAGTCATGGTTGAAAATGGTATAGATGACGGGGTTCAAGGAGCTATTGCAGTAACCGAACCAGAAGAAGAACTTGAAGAGGGTCTCAGGCACGGAGCAGCTCTCACAGACGGCCATCAGCGTGTAGGTGAAGAAGAAGGGGAACCAGCAGATGACAAAGACCCCAATCACCACTGCAAGCACAAAGGTGAAGCGCTTCTCCCGGTTCTGCCTGCCCCTCCACCGGGACCCTTTGGTGTTCCTCTCCTCCTCCGTCTTCCTGGGCAAACTGTCCCCAGGCTTAATTTGGCTCAGCTTAGTCTTGGTCTTTCCTCTTGATGGTTTCTCTGACTTCTTACACTCATTGTTCTCCTGGTGCTCAGAGGAAGAGGTCTCCTCCATGTCTATGCCATTGACCTCTCCCTCCTGCCCGCCACTGCCTCCTGCTGCCTTCTCCCCGTTGAGCTGCGCTGTGGCTGGCAGGTCCTCCTTGTCAGTCAAGCCATTCTGCTTCTTCTCAGGGCGCTCTGCCCGCTTGTTCGGCGGGACCCTTGTTCTCCTCTTGGCTATCTGGTAGATGCGCATGTAGACCAGGATCATGATGAGGCAGGGGGCAAAGAAGGAGCCGATGCTAGAAGAGATGATGTACCACTTCTCATCATTGATCTTGCACCCTGCCACCCCCTGGTCAGCCTGCTGCCCACTCTTCTTCTCGATGGAGATGAGTGGTGGGAAGGAGATGACAGCTGAGATGACCCAGACGATGAAGATGATGCACTTGATGCGGCGCGGGGTACGCTTGAGGTTGTACTCAATGGCTTGTGTGATGGACCAGTACCGGTCCAGGCTGATGGCACAGAGGTGCACGATAGAGGAGGTGCAGAACAGCACATCCAAGGCCAGGTAGATCTCACACCAGACTTTACCGAAGTACCAGTACCCCATCATCTCATTTGCCAGCGAGAAGGGGATGACCAGCGTGGCCACCAGGATATCAGCTGAAGCTAAGGACACCAGGAAGAGGTTTTGGGGGGCTTTGAGCGCCCGGCTGGTGAAAACAGCGATGATGACCAGGACGTTGCCGAAGACAGTGAAGAGCATGAGCAAGCCGGCCAGGCTGATGAGAGTGACGGTGGTGTGCAGAGGGTACGGCGTGCCCCAGCCCGGCCCAGCCCCGCTGTCGTTGAAGGTCCCATTGGTGCCGGGAGGGGGGTAGCCCTCCTCCTCCTCCAGCTGCCGCTGGTACTCCATGGAGGAGAAGAAGTGGCCCCTCTCCGTGAACGGGCGCTCCAGGTTAAACATCAACCCCGGCTGCGCGGACACCCCCGCCCTTCGCCCCGGCTCCACCCGCGCCGCGCCCGGCTCCGCGGCTGCTCCGCGTCCTACTGTGCCGTCGGCCGGGGCGGAGCGGCGCACCGGGGGCCGGGGGTCTGCGGGCGGGCTCGGCGCATGCTGGGCGCTGCCGCCGGGA